>JAVQJL010091721.1:0-31440 GCA_036024295.1 Nannoperca obscura
ACACACACACACACACACATTATTAAACGTATTATTGTGGCACATCCTCACAGCTCCTTTTAGTTAAAGGACTGCAGCCGGCTGTTAGAGGAGGTTCCACTGTGTGCTTGAATAATGTGCAAACACTGAAGCTGCCTGAACAACTGAAGGGTCGTTCTGTACTGTTCTACACGCCTTAAATGATTCATTTAGACCCAAAAACATGTAGTTTCAAAATACCACAGTTCCCCTTTAGGGTGTCCTCAAAGTGAATCTCAGAGGTGATGCATGTTAAAATGCACATCTGCTCGTGGCGCAGATGCTTCTCACGTGAAAATGTTACAATGTGCAAAGAATAGTTGAACGTCCAGACATGTCTTCACATTCAGTTTGATTACATGCTTTGCATGTTTGTGTGAGCAGTGTACTTCAGTGCTCCAATCACTTACTTTCCTTTGGTCTTCCAGCTCAAGACGACCAAAAGAGTGTACAACTTCTGTGCCCAGGACAGCCTGAACGCACAGCTGTGGATGGACAGTGTTCAGAGCTGCCTGTCAGACGCCTAGAGGGGAGGCAGGACTCTTTACGGAGCAATGCCACCAAGAACGAATGAGCAGTGCTGCGGCACCTGACGGACAACTGTGCCGACCAATCCCAGCGGAATGTGGAGGGGAGGGGGCCTTTCACCACTTCAGCTTTGTTCTGTTCGCTAGTGTTGAACTAACTAACCTTTGCGTCACAACGTTTCAGTGTTTTTGTTATAAAAATAAGAAAAGACAAAAAAAAAACAAAAGAGTCCCTGAAGAACTACGTGCTGTCATGTCAGCAGGGAGCTGCAGCCCTCACCTCCCGGCCGTGAGGCCGCGTGCACAAAAACAAACGCATATTCAAGCACGCCGTGTTCCTGTGTGGCGTCCTGCAGCTCGGACCAGCATGAAGATCTATCCAGACCCTCCACCTGTATCCACGACCCCGTCCCCCTCCTACTAACCCCACCCGCCCTTTGGGACACTCCGGGGGAGGAATGACGGAGGAGCTGCAGCGGCCCGGCTGCGTACAGGACTCGGACTGCTCTGGAGGAGGCGTGTTGATGAACACGCGCTCGTCCTTCCGGTCTTCAGAGGTCTCTGCTCTCTTTGCCTCTCACTGCCTGATGTAGCCCGTTCGCAGTATATTTAGAGGAAGTCGAGTGTGTTGCTGCAGCTGCAAAGGGGGGGGGGGGGTCGGTGTCCTCAACGGTTCATGAAGGATTTCCATATCTTTTTTTCTTTTCCAAAAACTCAAATTTGAACCAGAGAGATGGACGCTCGCCGCCTGTCCTCCAGGCGGGGACGATGACATACTGTGAAATTAATCAGTCGTAGAGATCAAACCAGGAGAGCCGGAGGAGGCGGAGTCTGTCAGGTATTGAGTGTGTCGGTGAAATGTCACTGAGAGTGTTTACAGAGTAGACGAAACGTTCCTCACTAAGCTAAGCTCTGCTCCTCCACCGGGTCCTGAGCAGCACAACCACTGGTAACATTCACATTATTTTAAGGGATGCTGAAGGAAAAAGGAGGGATTTATTTTTTAGCGACGTCTTAAAACAATCTATAGAGGGAGATCCAGAAGGTAGGGGATTAAGAGGAGGGCTACTAATGAGAACAGTGACATTATGGGATGCTTCGGAGAGAGGATATTTAGAGGTGGACATGGAGTCGCCACGGTGTTGTCGAAAACTGGATGTTAAAGGAAAATCCAGGTCTTTTTTAACTGTCATGTCATTCACTCTGCACTCACCAGCAGTGATACACACTCCACAGCTTAAAGACAAGTCGTTCCACACGTCCACTCAAAGGAAACAAACCGTCGTGGCAAACTGAGAGCTCGTTTGGTAAACCGGGACAACCGGCTGTGTGGTTCTCCAGCAAGCATGCATACATACATACATACATACATACATACATACATACATACATACATACACATTATGACGATCTGCAGAAACACCAAACACTTACTGCTCAGCATTTCATACACAGCAGGATTCTACTGAAAACGAAGTTTGATTGAATTTGCTCGTGTAAACCGCCTGGTGTGTGCAGAGACAGTTTCAGTTAGCTACAACAGGTAATCACGGTCTGTCTGAACGTTTTGTTTAGCGTTTTGACAGCCCATAAAGGAACACGTCACCTGTCAGTTTTTCTTTGAACATGAATGCTATGTTGTTGTTTTGCTGGAGTCGTGTTTCAGAGCGAGTGCAGATCCAGCACCAGCCATCAGCCTGAATATTCCATCGTTCTGGAAACGAGAGGTTGAAAAACACGTGAACTTTCCTTTAATGATGCCGGGACAGAGAAGGTCACCCCAGCGTGTGAGTGTGAGTGCTGGTAGGCTCCGTCGCGCTCACTGTCTCTCTGTCCTGCACGTGATGCTGGTCAGTCCGCTCGTGTCGACATGAGCGGACTGACCAGTCAACAACTCAAACTGTTTGAGTTTAGCTGCAGTCTGCGTCTGTTAGTCATAGAAACGTTTAGCTGGAAGGTTTCCAACAAAAAGTCACCTTTTTGTTTTTGTCGTCAATGGTTTGTCAGACTGCCCCCCCCCACCACCTCTCTTCAGCCCTCTCCTTCACACATACAAACCACTCTGACCCACACTTGTTAACACAAATCCTGCTATGTAAAATAAGGTTCTACTGCTGTTTTTGTTGAACATAAAATTTGAAATTGTAGATTTTTTTGTGTCTAATAACTTTTTTGTATATACTACTCCAGATTTGTATGTAACGTTTATGGTAGTAATTTATTTAACTTGTCTCCTCAGTAAGAAAGTTCCTCAAGCACCACTTTATTTTTAAATTAGGAATTCAATGTGCCATTCGATTATTTCTGTATTAATGTGACTAATGCTTTTTTTTTTTTTTTTTGAAAAATGTAAACCCTCAATGTCAATTTCTTTTCTTTTTTTTGTAAACATGGTTGTCCTTACTTCATACCAACCGTTAATGCAAGAGTGGAAATGGAGTGTTGTTGGAAGACGAAGCCTCTGGGCTGTTTTTATTTTTTATTTTTTAAAGGCTGGTTGGATTTTACTGCGTTGCTCTCCCACAGCGCTGGGATGTTCTGGACGGAGGTTAGAGTCACAATAAATTTCACACACATGAAGTCTTCCTGGTGCTGGGTTCTGGCTGTGCTGCTGCCAGCGTTTGTGTTTATTAAATGGTCAGTGATGAGCTGGGACATTGTAACAAGTCCAAATGTGCTGTGTCCATAACTAACAGAAGGATGTTGGCAAGTTCATTTAAAATGCATGTAGTCAAAAACAGTATAAGATAGTAATCAAAGATGCCAAACATATTATTTAATATAGTAATATCAAAGAATTATGTTTAATACGTTGATTGGGAATATGGTGTGTTCACAAACCTCGAAGAGAAACTTAAAACCAGGCTGAAAAGCAAGGTTTCAATGGCATCTCTGGTTCAGTGTCGCACCTGTAACCACACCCAACAGTGATGTTACGGTGTCCTGACGCACCCTGAAGTACACATCACATCTGCAGCCAGGTGAGAAGTAGGGTTGCAGTCCTTTTCTCAGTCCATTTGTTTGGTCGTTAAAATGTCAGAAAAGAATGAAAAAGGCGGTCATAGTTCCCAGACATGTGGAGACTTTTTGGAATTTTTTGCTTGGAGGTGAATTAAACAATCGATACTGTACTGAGGTCAGCAAAAGAAGCTCTTCAGCTGGTGTTGAGTTAGTTAAGCTCAGTGGAAAAAAAAAACTTGCCATCCTGACAGCTGCCTGCTCTGTTGTATAAGCATGATAATAATGGTTAAAAAAAAAAAGCTAGAAATCTATGTAGCTTCCTGTGGTGTTTTAACAGTGTTGGTTTTTAGAGACGTACACAACCAACATCATGATCATACATCGCTGAGTCTCAGATCACCTCGTGCATCTTAAAATGATGCCTCGCTGCAGCAGCCAGAACCCGCTCGTGGGAAGACTTGTGACCGCTGCGTTCAGTCAGCTCGTCTTCACTCGTTTACTCGTCTCTGTGCTCGTCAACACACAACACCTACATTAACCACAGTGACATAATCCTTTTATTTATTTGTTCTTTTTTAAAAATTTGATTAGAAATGACTCTGAGCCGGGTTATGTTGTCAATCATGTCAATATAGTTTTTAGAATACAAATAAAAACTGTGGGTTTAAATGTTAATCAGTGTGTGTGTGTGTGTGTATTGACTTATTTCAGTGTTCTTCATGATCTGAGATATTCATCTGTAAATCAAAGAACATGTGTCACTGGGTTCTCACCGGGTTCAGCACCTTGTAGCTCCTGTCAGCTACTTTTAGAACCGACTATCCTCCACATTACAGCTGATCACTGTTCAAGGATCATTGAATTCTACCTTTCAGACAGCCATTTGTTTCAGTATGCTCCAAATGATCAACTTGCACTTGACTTGGAACTTAAAGCTGCATTTATAGATTTTGGCCACTCGGGGGCAGAAGAACGGAGCTGTAAACACTAGCATCTTATCACGATATAAAGTTGACATGACAAATGTTTTGTTTTCACAGAGCATATTATTCACACTCCTGAGGTAAATATCTGGCTCTAGCTGCTTAACGCTCCACTATGTTCACTAGCTAGATGCTAACTTTGCTGTTTGCTGCTGAGCAGGTGGCGTACAGGTGGTGTACAGGCGGTGAGCAGGCGGTTTGTCGGCTGGGATCCACGCTGATGAGAGCGGCGAGACGGAACTGAAACAGTCAAGTTGCAGGACTGTAAACCCAAACTGATTCTAAAAAGGGTTCAAATAGTTCAGAGTTGAGAAAAACTGCAGTGTTGATAATTCTGTGACCAGCAACACGTCCACTGTTAAAACCACATATGGGCACTGCAGAAACAGGTAATCCACTGAGTGAACGCCTGCTGCCTTTCAGTTGTTTTGGTCAACGTTACTTTTCCGTGACGATCTGCAGCTTCTTTCTAAGGACGCGCTTTGCACGTTGCTTTCTGAGAACGCCAGCAATGCAATCATGGCAGTTGTTGACTTGGGATGGATTCCGTTTCTGCAAGTTGATTTTTATTTAATTTTTTCTGAAACATGCTGAAACCACTGGCTTGGTGAATTTAACAAAAGTTCATATCAAATTCTATCTGTAGGTTAAGAACTTAAAGTGAAAGAGCTGCCGTTTTGCTGAGAACCCTGACTGGCACCACACCAGCATCAGTTTAACAGACAGCTGCCTACCTGCCTTATTATCTTATTAACATGAAGCTAGATCTCTGCAGAGGTGGAAAGACAACAACCAGACGGGCAAAGCAAAGCTTTTGGTATTAATGTGGTCAACCAGACACTTTTAATTTCAAATTTCTTTTTTTTAACAATGATCATAGAACCCGATCGCTGTCAAATGATTTAAGTAAGTACACCAAAGAGGCCTGGAGCTCTGCAGAACCCAGACCTGCCCTCTTTCCAATCCTGCTGCTCAGAGAGAAATAAAATTAAACTTTAAAAAAAATAATAATATACAGCGTTACTCTTACCAGATGCCACTCTCGCCCTCCCTGTGAGTAAGTGCTTGGTGGAGAGAGAGAGAAAAAAAGGAACAGACAACAATAGTAATTTCAAGATTGCTTGTAAAATTACTTTTTAAATGTAGATAATATTTGTATATAGGTAGATAATGTTTGGTTGATTTAAGGGGAATAGCAATAAGAACTTAAAGGTCAATACAATCAGAAGGTCTTAGCTCACTAGCTAGGTCAACAGAGAACCGGTTATACATGCACTAAAAAGAAAAAAACTCAAAGAAAACATAAAAAAAATCTGACAGATCAAGTTGAAATTATATCCAAATTTGTTTTCTCCAAAACGACACCAAGTGAGTCTCCGACGCTTGACTGATTCTTTTTAAAAAGGAAAAAAATGTTGAATTTCATTTTTAAATAAAATGGCTAATTGACATTATTGCACGAGCAAGACAGTAATACTATTAGAGCTGTTCATCAACCTCCTCCTCCTCCACAGACCCCTCCTGAAGCACTTCTAAACATTCAGAAACCTGGTGACGTACGACAACAAGAGTCTGTTCATCAACAGCAACCGAAAAGAAAAGAAACAAAAAGGGAAAGGATGGATAAAAACCTTGACGTGGGTGAGAACAGATAAGACGGCCAGCAGAGATGAGGGTAGAACACTTACATTGTGCTATAATGTACAGTAAATGGCTGCATAAGTGCTTTCTCTTAAGCTCGAGGGAAAAACATGTTTTCAAAAAGAAAAGAAAAGGTATTTATTGTAGAGGCATCATTAAAAGTTAGCCTGTGCTATCCATTCAGGGGTGACGATGTAAAATCCCTAACAATGGGATTCCACCAGCTTTGAGCAAGTAGGAGAGAAACTTTCAGGACATAGAAAAAGAACCATGATGACGATGTTACCCCTCTGACTGTCTGCTACATTAAAACTGCACGGAATCGTGTGCAACATCGGAAAAAAGGCTTTGAAGATGTTTCCTCTACCCTCCGTTCTGTCTGTTAGACTCTTTGTTGTTGGTTTCTTTTAAGTTATTTTTCATATTTTATTTTTTTTACATGTTCCGCCGCCTCATTATTGGTGTTGATTGGCAGTGTCCAGGTCCAATAACATGGCAGAGTGATTCAGTAAAAACACTGCAGCTGCAGCGAGGGTGTGTAGGGGCGTCACTCTGGAGGAGGCCGACAGTCACTGCTGCTTCAGCCGGCCGCTCCCGCTCACACCGGCCCGTTGACCGACACTTCCTGCGGCGGCGGCGGCGTTTCCTCTCTGTGAGGACGACAAAGGAAACGGTTCACATGTGCACGGGACCTGAGAGGGTGAGCGTCTGCCGAGGACACACAACGTCTGCGAGGACATTTGTTTTAGCAAACTGTTTGCTAACGTCAGCAGTTCAGTGACAGTTTTTCATCAGGATACAAAGACAAACATGTTGTTGACAGAATAAAACAGTCAGTAACTGTCTTGTACAGCTGCAAACACTTCCTGTTTAGCGCTTCGAGGCTGCAACTGATTATCTGCACGATCAATTCATCTGCAGATTTCTTTCATAACTGAGTGAATCGAGTTAAAATCAATTAAATATCAGAAATAAAAAAAGGCCGAAGTGATCGTCACATGGTAACTTCCCCCACGTGGTTCTTTTCAAAGCGGTCTCACTCACACATCGGTGTCGTGGCCGAGGACACTGACTGTGGGCAGGAGGATTAACAGACGACCCGCTCCACCTCCAGGGTCGGACTCACACTTACACCAAAGAAAAGCAGTAAATCATCTTGACTGAGAAGCTCGAACGACTCATGCTTGAAACCATTACAATAACAAATGGTCAACAAAAGTTACCAAAACCCAGTGACGTCTTCGACTTGTTAAATAATCCATTTTCTTTTCATTATTTTAGTTTCTACGGCTTGATTTTTATTTCTACATTAGAAATCAAAGAGTTAAGTCCCAACACTTGAACTTACTTCCTGTCGGTCTGTGTGGTGACGGGCGGAGCCTCAGCAGGCGGCTGCTCTGACGCGGGCGGAGGGTCCAGCAGAGACAGTTTCTCCAGAGACACCGGACTGTCCTCGCTGCAGAACGCAGGGACACAAACAGTTACCCATCAGCCCTCACACCAAGACTCACTGTCTGAACTACTACTGTGTCAATCATCAGGGCGACAGACTAGTGGCAGTAATAACCTAAATATTACTAACACTATTTGGTATAAATAGTGTGTGTGTGTGTGTTCACAATGACTGATACAGTATATTTATTGCTGTAACGTAACAAAGTCATTTTCCCACAGTACTGCACAACATTTGAAGTAGAAACTTCTGTACGTTCACTGTGTGAACAGAGCGAGCCTCCAGATGTCGTTTACTGTGAGAGGATGAATGAATCCCGGCAGGTCAAATATAGAGCAGCTCTGGTCAACACGGGGTTCCCCCTCAGCTCAGCTATATGCCAACCTTTTGAGGTCAGCTGTCTTGTTGCCGGGGGCGGCAACGGTTTCCGAGGCGATGGACGCAGCGGGAGGAGCCCCGGCGTTTTTGTCATCCTCCTCGCTGTCGGATCCCCCGGAGGAGCTGCTGTCGGAGGCCACCAGAGGAGCCTTCTTCCCTTCTCCCGCTGCCCAAGCACCCGAGGAGGAGCTGGCATCTGCTGACAAACACAAAGGTCACGCTGATGTTTTTGGAATCAATCAAGACGTTTGTTTGAAGTTGGAAATGTGTTCCGGGGCTTAAGAGCGCATCTCTAACAGACGGAGGTTAGTGAGTGGTGGTGAGAGAGCTCAGAGGATGCAGGTGAACGCTCACCGCTCTTCTCGTGGTTTGGTTTGGCTTGTTTATCTCCGTCACCTCCGCCCGAGTCCACAGGAGAGCTGCACCTGGGGTCCTTCTCTGTACTGTACGCACCAAGAGGAGAAAACAGCTTCAATTGTAGTGCAAAAGTACAAGAACGCTGCTTTTAGGTTGGAAAGAACGACACTTGTTTGTACACAACTTGGGATTTGTGACATCGGGCTGTCTAAATCATTTGACTTGAAGTCTCCACCTGTTGTGGCTGTACGGTGTTGAACATGTTTAATATGGCACACAGCACCGTCAACATCAACAACACACGTCCACTGTAAGGCACGCGTTCTGTTTTACCTCCAGACCTTCAAATGGTCACGTCACAGAACATCACGCATCACTCAACATAACTACAGCTTCTATTGAACAAACGTCAATCCTCTAACCAAATGAACAGCTCCTCCTCACACAGAAGGACAGATGATTAGTAAAATCATTTCCACTACAAACCAGAGAAACTGCTGTCAGGAACTAAATGTCTGGTAATCCCCCCCCCCCCCGAGATGAAGGACTTTTTATTGCACAGGAACTACATTGAGTCCATTTCCTCATAAAGCTTCTCAGTGGGAAAGTGATACCTGCTGCATCAGTTAAACATAAACCACCACACATTCACTTTCTCTTCTCCATCCGAGGAGACAACGTGTTGCTTCTCACCCGGAGAAAGGCTGGAACTCAGTGAAGTTGGCCCAGCCAGTTCCCTGCGTCTCTGCTCCCCCCGCGGAGCTGTCCCATCCTGCTGGGGTTTGGGATGCTGCAGTCCCTCTGGAGTCCCTGAAATTTGCTGTCCATGTTGAACCTGGAAACAAGACAAACAGACGCTCTTTTAAACAAAGTCCATTTTGAAGCTTGTTGGTTCACGTGACTTTAGGATGTGCCGTCTCCTGATGTACCTGTATCTGACGTGTTCTGCTCAGAGTCCTCGTCCTCATCAGATTCAGATCCGTGGTCCCGCTCCCTGCCTCCGTTCTCCATGCTGCTCCTGGAGTTCCCCTCGGAGGATTGGGAGACCCCGAACCTGGAAGAGAGCGACAGCGTGCAGACGTTGAGGAAAGGTGAAGGTGAACAGCCAGAAGACGGAAACGCTCCGTGTACCAACAACTGCAGCGACTAGAAAACATCTTCGGGTTCACCTTGTTCTGGATTTAGCTTGTGTTGCATAGTTCATCTCCTTTTCCTCCCAAATGTCTTCTTCTTCTTCAGCATCATCAAACTGGCGTATCCTCTCTTTACAGCAGGCTTCAAAAGCAGCCACATTGGCCTGTGTACAGACACTTGAATTCAATATGCAGCAAGCTCAAGTCTCTTCACTTACTTATGTTCCCTATCCCTATGTTCCCTACTGTTGTAGGGACATGAACAGCAGTAGCTGTAGGATTAATGTCAGTTTGATTATTACACACTTACGACACAAACACCTGCAGGACACTTACACTATTATCATCAGCATCTAGATTGAAGTTTATTTCTGCAATTCTGTCAAACGTGGCGCTGAGGAAAGAGAACGAGAGAAAATGTTCAGACATCAGCCAACATGCTGTGGGTTAGAGACACCTTCACAGACGTCTTACAATAACATGATAATAGACAGAATTGTCTCGGAGCTCGGTGTAGGTGAGGTTTTGCTCTGTTGACTGCACACGTTGGCGTGCAGAGTTGTTTGATTCCGAGTAGGAAATAAGACTTTGTGATGCTCACTTGATATTTTCGTCGTGCTCGCTGAACTCCTCGTCATTGAACCCAAACTGGTCCACGAAGTTGGCAGTCATCTGTTGGATCTGATAGTCAGAGAAGGCCTGGGAAGGTCAAAGGTGGTGATATTATGGGCAGAAGACGTTACTAGAGGTAGATATTTCTTTCTTATTGCATGCAACAGCGGTGTCAAGTGTCCTTTTGTTTGTGTGGTGGTGACGGTCCTACCTGCTGGAGGGACAGGTCGTTAGGGAAGGGGCTCTCCATGTCGTCATCCTCGCTGGACGAGTGCATGTTGTGGGTGCTTACCTGCAAGACAGTGCAGAGGTTTTAGTGTTGCCGTAACATTCATCATATAAAAAAAAAAAATTTCTTTTGAAGCTGTGGAACTCTGCACCGCCATCCTCACGTCATCCTACAGTACAGCACCGAGCCTTAGTGAAGGAGAGGTACGGTCATTCCAAGCTACTTACAATGCAGTAAATGCATTTTCATGCAGTGTAAATGACCATCTGCTGTTTGTAAAGAAGTCTAGTTCATGTTCCTCCTCCTGTGGAAATCCATCACCAGATATCATTCTGCTACCTGGGACATCACTGAGGGGATGCTGCCAGGCTTCAGCATAATCAGGGCCACTATTGTTCATTCATTAAAAACACAATTTTAAACTTTTATTGCGTATAAACTGAGATTTATTAAATAACAAATGTGAAAATAATCATCAAATAGACTGAGAAGCTGGTAACGGCTTCAGTATGACACTGTGCCGGGCTGCTCGGTGCCGTCCTGATTAACTTAAACTGGGAGACAAGAGGAAATGAGATGAAGTTACAAGAAAGCTATTCCTGCAGATGAACCTGGGTGCTACTGAACGATATCTCACCAGCTCTACCGTGTTCCTCCTGTTAGTCTCTCTCAGGGTCTCATCCACGAAGCTCTCCCAGCGACCTCTGCAGTCTTCTGGAAGCTCTGCAAAAGCGGGGACATTCATTTTCACTGACGCTCCAGTGGAGGTGGGCAGCGCACTGTTTTAGCACACTGTGCCGGAGCTTGTGTCAAATGAAGAACGTCACGTGACTGGTGCTTCAGAATTCAAAGTTTCAGCTGAACGGCACATTAGTGGGTTAAGAAGAAAGGAGAAGAAGTGAGCAGAGCTGCCACTTGTTAATATTCAAACCCGACATTTACAGTCCATACCCTTTAAGAAACCGTCTGCAGTAGTTTGCTTTAAGATCCAGCAGAGGGTGCTCCATATAATTCACTATCAGCTTGACCTATTGCATGGCCTATTGACCTATCAGTGTAAACTAAGTACTAAGTGATGTTTGCTAAGAAAACGCTTGCAAGCTAAGTCTTCGAATTCATTCCAATGAATTGTGTGTCATTTCAAAATCGCTCAAACTGGATTTTTGGAAAGTTTTCTGGAAGCACTTCTGAACCCAAGTATTACAGATATAATTATAACACGCAGGCTTCTTGGAATTGCACATATGAGACGAAAACTATTTAAATCACAAAGGTGTTGTAGTGGCTCAGCCCCAGTCAATCACTACTTTGCAACATGATTACCTTTGATGAGGTCAGCAATCTGAGCCTGTACTGGTCCTTTGTCCAGGTTCTGGACCACCATGTTTGCAATTCTGGTCAGATGACCCATGTTGCCTCTTCTGGTGCCGCCCTCGGACCTGAGATTCACAGGGATAAACTCACGATTACCTTCAACTCGCAAAGTAAGTTGCACTGCAACACATCTGCACTTGTCTGTTTTATAAGTACTACTCCGGCTGAAAAAGTCATCGAAAGATATCATAAAAGTGGAATATCCAGATCACAGCAGCTGCAATTTTTTTAATAAGGTCAAATGTGTCACGACCATTATACCATTATAAATGAAACACTGTGGTGCTACAGAGATGCCCCGGCCTACACATCATATTGTCCAGACATAAGGCAACATGCTTGTTAGTACTCTTGTTAGTATGTCAAAATAATAGCAATATGATTCTTTTTTGTGTATTGTTAATCCTTAAATACCACAATGAATATGCAGTTGCAGAGGTATAATTTGGTGGAAGAAAACGATTTTAATAGAAATGGATGGAAATACTATGGATGTAAAGAGGTCCTTACTGTATTTTATCGTTCTCCTCCCAGGCTTCAAGGATCCTCTGTACAAGCTGACACTTCTGGAAGAGCTGAAGGTTCAACAGAAACACAGAATGAAGACGGTTGTGGGAAGAATTGAGAAAGAGCATCATAACCTTGCAAACAAAATGGCAGAGAACGTTTTGGGTTTAGCCTGGCCACCTACATGTGCCACGAGGGCATTGTGGATAGAGGTCTGTGGGTCACTGGTTGTGCCCATCTCCACTGCCTCCCCCTGCACTTCAGGGTTGGACGCTGCAGGCTTCCCATCGTGGTTCTGGAGGCCTGTGTTTGGCCGCTCCTCTGAGGAAGGATGGTTCAGGACAGCAGCCACACACAGCTCCACTTGGAAGTGCAAAAAGTTATTCCAGGAGTATTTGAAGAACAGATCCTATTCACAGAGACAGAGAGAGACAGAGAGATGTGTACAGTGGAATTACACACATACAGTCAGGTGCCGCGTCAAAAACGCAGATTTCCCCCTTCATTTGAACCATAACTGTATACATTAACTTCTGCAGAAACGCAACCAGATGTCACACTGCAGCAGCCAATCACAACAGCAATCCGACTGGCAGACACTCAGGTGAAGAAGAACTTTGTTCATTTGTAGCATTGCAGCATTAGCTGTTTACCTTTATGCTGCTGTTTACCGAGCAACTGTGAATATGAAAGAGACTGATCGAGTTGTTTGACCTGCCACGAGGGAGCACAGAGACATTAATCGCTGTGCAGTGGCTTGCCTTAAATCGCTCTTCAAGCTGGGATTGCAGGTTAGTATCAGACCACAACATCTGATTCAATGTATAAAAACAGCCAAAGACAGAACATCAGCAGTGAATTGCACGGACAACTCTCCTTAACAGCATGCGTCTGTCAAGATGTACCAACAGCACATTTTAAACACGGCTTTAAGCATTTTAGCCAATTACTGCAACTTGTTATGTTGGCAATATAGGGACCAGAAATTATTTCCGCAGTTTCCCCACCAAATAGTGGGGGTTTGAAACCCCTGTCTGCTGAACTACACACAAACATGATGGTCTTGTATGAACCTGCTCCAAATAAGCCACACCCACTGCCCTTTCATCAGGTGGCGTGATAAGGCAATCAGTACTACGCTGCCTCGTGACCAACCTTGTGCAGATCTGATGCAACCTTTTCAGGTATAACACACACACAAACAAACAGAATCAGGCAAAAGCATCCTTCTAAAAAATGGATGGAATTACAAACACATATTACTCTGTGTGTAATGGTCACCATAGATAAAAGTGTCTGCTAAATGTAAATGTAATGGCAAAAAGGAGCTACAGAGTTTCACAGTCGAAAGTCAAGCTAGGCTTAGCCTACCAGTAGTAGGTCCATTGTGGCAAGATTGCAGAGCTCCTGGCAGATACTGGGGGCACTGGTCTGCAGCAGGGCGGCCACCAGCCGGGCCACGTGAAGGCGGGCGTTCCCCAGTGGCTGCTCTAGAACGCCAACGGTCGTCAATATTGCACTTTTCTGTAGAGGGAATGAGAAACCTACATCAACTAGTGTTGTCACAAAATGTGGTTGGACGCCAATAAACAAGAGCCCCTGAGTTTCAATGCAATAGCTGTACAACAGTGGGGAAGACAAGGCTGTAGATAAGGCTAAAATGTGCTAGCTACAGGCACTACCTGTTAACTACAAAATGAATGTGCTTCTTTTAAGAATTGGTTTGGCTTCATTCCTTTACCTTGGGGGGATCCAGAAGAAGCTGCTGGAAGTCCTTTAAATGGGGCTCAATGGCATTTAAAATACTGCTGTTGACAGTGTAAGACCTTTCATAACCCTGAGAATACAGATCCATCAGCCCTTCCAACCTGGGACACACAAGCAGACAAAACATTAGGTCACTAGACTTGAAAGTGGTGACATATTTCCTCATACTTCTAATACTTACAATCCAAATACACCATGTGGTTATATTGCTCAAAAGACCCTGGGGGACCAGGACTCAGAGGAACAAAAATTAACTGAGCTGCCAACATTTACAATTAAAAACTTGACAGAAAACAGACTCACCCAGACCTTCTGGTCTCCAGTAAGGTAAGTAGCACTTGAGTTCCGTTAACAATGGAGGCCTCACTCCTCTCCCCCTCAAACATGTTCTTGAGGAGTCCTGTTACACTATCCTGCCTGAAAAACAAAGGTTTACTAAGCAGCACATTTAAGAAACAAACTAGACAATAATGACACGCTAATGCGTTCTCCTCTCAAAGCCAGCAAACCAGTTGTCCAGTTTGTTTGCTGTTGTTTATACTGTGGTGTGGGAATTCATGGGTGACATGTTGTACACTAAGGAAGCATTATGAAGGATGCAAACCGGCTCTGCCAGCAAATGTTTATACAGACAACATGTTCTTTTTTTAGGAACATATGGGAAATTAGCAAATCAGGTTTCAACAACGCCAACTTCACCAAGTCTACCCTTAACATGATTCAAGGGAGACAAAGAAACCATGCAAAAAACTAAATTAATTACGTGACACCCTGTCCGGGGCCATTTTAAAATGTTATTTCTAATGTACTGCAGCCAGGTTTCACTCTAAATACCACGAGCAACTGGAGACAAGTGAGATTTTTCTCCTAGAACTTAAATCAAAGAGGTGATGTAAACTTACGACTCTAGCACAGCCAATAGAGGGTCAGCCTCCATATTCTCCTGCATCTGATTAGCCTGGTCTCGACTAAGGCGGATGATGTCACAAAGTGTTTGGGATGCATTTGATTGTCTCTGAAAGGTAAATTATTAAATTACCAGATGGCTCCTATAAGTTATGTTAATGAATGTACAGGATATAATAGTGAGAGGTCAACTCCCCGCAGGCCTGACACTCACCTCCTCGTCTTTGCCAGTATGGATGAGCTCTGTGAGTCTTTGTACCAACTTCTCCTCATTCAGCCACTTGGGGGGAGAAAAACAGTGTTAGATACTTTAAAGGCTTGTGCTTACTCATGGGAAGTACACAAAGACATTTACAGAGCTTACATAAAGGACCTCCTGCCTCAGCGGGGCAGGCTCCACACAACTGATGAGGCGAAGCAGCAGGTCCATCATGGCAGAGGCGTCAATATGTTTCAGCACCAGACCAATGAAGCCTTCCTTTTTCTTTAGAAAGGTAATCACCTGGAAAACAAAACAAAATACTTTTGGTTTCACATAGCAGACCCAAGCAGGGGGAATCTGACCATGTGATCTTTATTGTCTTTTGTTTCTAAAAAACACTTCTGTTTTTTACTGTATGTCGGTTTATTACTGATTAACGCTGCTTTTGATTAACATGCTCTAAACAATAAACTGTTGCTCGAGGCGCCATGACAATTTACAGTGTACCTGTTCCGTTTTCCTGGCAATGAGATTGCCGATGGTTTTGCTGAAGAAGCTGGCCAGTAGCGGATTGAGCGGTGGGTCCTGCTCCAGAAAGTGATAGAGCATCTCAAGGAGAGACTCGTCCCCACCCAGCTTATCGTTTATAATGGACACATCTGATGTCAGGAGCTCACAAGCAATGTTGGGAAACCTTGTGGGGAAAAAACACACACAAAATCAGTATTGGTGCAATTAATGATTTTAAAACTTATCTACCATGAATGTATAAAGAGAACTGTATACAGTGTCGGAGGCTGCTCAGTGGCACATGAAGCCAAAACAGTTCGACTTCCCGGGTATAAAATTACCCGGATCTTCCACATAGCTTCCACATTGTGCGGCCCACAGAGCAAGCATACTAACTTTTCCTTTAACCCCGCCTCCAAACCGCTAGGTCTCGTGGGTCTCAGAGTGTGCGCACTAGCCTCCGAAACACTCCATCTCAGGCCCACCCATGTGAATGGCAGTGACTCTAGAACTCTGGATTCAGCTATTTATGCTTTTTACAAGGACATAATTTAAATAAGGGCTATTTGAGAGTTCGATCTGGCTAGTACCTTCAAAAAAATGTATCCTCTGATTTACAGACGTCTCTTTAATAATGTAAGTCAATTGGGAAAAGTCCCTCGGGGGCAGTGTGCATCAGGTGACGGACCTGGAAGTTGTAATTACACGGTTTGGCCACTATGTCAAATTGGCTTCAAAGCCTGGCACACTTCCTGGGGGCTTGATATCTACACCCTCAAACTCTGCTAGAACCCTCTCTCCCAGCATATTTACAAAAATGTAACAAAGGAGTGAGGGGACAACAACTGTAGGAGGTGTGCCCTCATGGCTTGGTAGTGTGCGGATCAGGGGACACGAAGGAGACTGACTGACACTGATTATAGGGCATTAACATTCTTTTTCTTCATGTCCCAACCGGTTGACTCTGTGTAGGTTAACTTAAAACAGTAGATTGCATGTTGAGCAAATTTCAACCCATGAAATGCCGATATTTATAAATTTGGTAAGAAATGTGAACATTAACACCAGCACTGATGTGTCACATCATTTTGTTTACAGCTCAAAGAACACATTTTAACGTGCAGAACCTCTTTAAAGAGGCATTGATGATATATTTTCTGATCATCTGAGCCTTGTTTACTCTAAAAGAGGTCCAAAGAAAATGTACTATGTTAAATTAAATCAAATTTGAACATTTCCTGTGGGGAATTTCAGTGACCAGAGCAGCAAAAAAATAGAAGCAGTCAATTAAATAAAATTAAAGCAAAAAGGGGTGCTGAGCACAACCACAACTCGTGGTTATTGGGTTTTTTTTGAATAAAAAAGTACACAGGGAAAATGTCTTATTTTGATGCATGTTAATTCAAATAAATACTAGTTGCGACAATACTTCAGAGACAAAGAACAGTACGTAGAGTGTGAAATCTTTTTGTCTTCATGATGCAAAGTTCAGTTCTTGAGACAGAACGAAGAACAGCAAACACTGTTTAAGCAAACACTGCCACGATGCCTCCATCTAATGAAATGAACTAAATGAATGCTGAAAAGACTCAACAAGTTAAAACTGTTGAAAAAGGATCTTAAAACCAAAGTCAATGGATCAAACTTTGCAGCATGTAGGCAAGACATCTGGCTTATGGTTAATCTGAAGCTTCCATAGTTTTCCTACACTTTTATTTTAAGGAATCTATTGTATTTTTTGCACAAGAACCATATGCTGTGTTTTTCCCCAGTCACATCTTGAAACCCATTACTAGTCCCTGCCATCATCACCACCGTGAGGACTCACTTAAAGCGGCTCCTCTCCTCCAGGTCGGCAGGCGGCTCTGTGGTGATGAGGCTGACCAGCTCCTGCATGCAGTGGTCCTGGGAGAGGAAGAGGAGCAGCCGGCGATTTTGGGCCTTGCACTCCTGCAGGACGTCATCCTCCTCCATCAGCTCTCTCAGCGTCACGTCCTCCCTGTCCAGCAGCTGGTCGATGTGGGAGGTGGTGTGCAGGTCGAACTTCCAAAACATGGTTGCCGCTGGGACGGGGGACACAGCCCTGGGGCCAAAGGAAAGCAGAGCGACGAGGGAAGGTAAAGGGTGGAGGAGGATGGAGGAGGGGGACACAGAGAGGCCCAGCAGTGGCCAGAACAATAAAAGAAAGGGGTGGGAAGGGAAAAGGAAGGGAAGAGTGGACGCGTAGGTGGGGAAGGAAGCAGGGGAGAGAAATTTATGTAAACAAAGATGTAAGCAAGAGGATTAAAGTAAAAATAGCTGGAACAACAAAACATCACTATCACTTACAGCAGACTGCAACATTCTTGAATTAACTTGTCTTGTAAATGCATTTTTTAATTACACTAATTGTGATCTAATGATGGAGTATTTCAATTTATGCTGCATGTAGGGCATTTGGGGCATGTATGGACTTTATAAAATAAGACTGAATGGAGGGTAACTGAAGTAATGTGGAGGTGATGTCTTCAGTCACTAATCAAGCTGCACTTTGTAGAATTTGAAAATATATTTGGAAATGAATAGATCTACAGGCAACTCATGTACACAATTCAATCAAATATACAAAATAATTTACAAAAAAGGACAACAGCTGGATTATTGTGATCATTACAATCACTAAAAGGCAGAAATGCCACACACAGTCAGGTGCTTATACATACCAGTTGATGAAATGTGGATATCTTTAATCAGACCTCCCCCACGGGCAGGCAGGCATTGGTGTTTGTGCAGACAACAGAGAGTGTGGCGAGGCCTGGCATTTATCAGCATGGGTCTCCTCTTAAAACACAGGCCTCTTTAGGAGATGAGACACGGAGAGGCTCACCATAACCTGCATAACACAAAAATAAAACAGTGGAGATTACAAGATTTTGAAGCAATGACACTCTGTTAACATACTTAACAGACTGAGGATTTTCAGGCAATTATCCCTCACATATCCTTGTAAATGATATACTGAAGCTGTATTTACATTTTTTATAAATGCAAATAAAGAAATGAACAAATACTTAAATGTGTTAGTTGGCTATACAGTGGTGGAAAAACCTCCCCACTGAAGTCAGGACAGCAAAGTCACTACCCATCTTCCATCACAGGCTAAAAACCCACCTTTTCAGACTACATCTCAACAACCCTTGCTAGCACAGGAAGCAGTGAGTGGAGAGCAGCAGTGGAGAAAAGCAAGTAAGTAAAGTTGAATTAACCGCTGGTAGTCAAGGATGATGTTTGTTCTCTTCTGGGAAAGGGTCATGTGATGGCAGGCGTGACACATTTTAAAAGCAGGGACAGCAGCAAAGGTTTGTGATCCAGACATCCTCAATATTAACCTGTCCAACTTCAAATGCATACTGGTGAAGTTGGACATTTTTCAAAATGTAGTAGTCCAGATATGTCAGGATAAAGTAAAGAAAAACATGAATAAAACAACGGATAACACTTGGTGAATCCTTCATGTTTCATGGTACATTAAGAATACAAATCGTATGGATTTGAACATTTTCATTCAACATCAGAGTGGCATCCGTTTGAATAAAATGCAGAAAATGTATCTAACTTTGGAGTTATTGACACATTTTGGAACATTTAAGTTCTACAGGCTATAGTTTAGCAAAACATAACATTTAGAATGGACGACCCGCATGTTTTAAGTAAAACAACAACAACCTAGAGAGCTCAAACCAATGAATGTAATTAGGATGTGCATGCCTGCATCAGTGAGGAATAATTGAACACAATGGGAATATTCACTAGCAAGTAAAAAGGCCGTAATAATGAACATTTTCTACAAGACAAGCTGACAAGGAAACTGCATCCCTCAGGTCTTACCCTACCTATTTTGTGAAAATGCATCAGGCTACAGTCTTCAGGCCTATATCACATATAGCTCCCATGCCAGGTGTTACCATAAAGTTGACCATCAATACATATTAGGTAACATATCACTGTCTAGACCTGGAAAGGACAATGTGATATTATGACCAGTTCTCGGGCTTACATACATCAGGCAGGTTACTTGTTGTTGAAAACTACACTGAAAGCATATACAGCTGATTTTAAGCTAAGCGTTAAGCTCTGTGTGTGTGTGTGTGTGTGTGTGTGTGTGTGTGTGTGTGTGTGTGTGTGTGTGTGTCCATCAGTTTAAACTGCAGAACAAGATTTGGTCAATATCTAGCCTACTTGTCATGTTTCATCACCACAACAGAGGCTTTTAAATGCCCACTATAAGATGGTGAGAACAAGTATTTGATGATTTTCTGACTATGCAAGTATGTTTAATTTGTTTTTGCACATGTGGTTACTGTGTCAGCTAATCTAGACCACTTAACACACCAGCAGTGACAAAAAAAAAATTACATCGGCCGTCTTTGTCAAGGCTAGCATGTCGCTATGAGCAACATGCTATCAACAGATCATAGAAGTAAAACTAAAGGAGGAAATCAAAGTGCTTCCTCCTTTTTCTTTTCCCTTTTTCCTGAAGAGGACCCCTCCCTGCACATGCAGCAGCATCCATTTGTCATGTCTTTACAGAGTACACAAGTGCAATAATAACCTGCCGAACGCTCCCCGTGGACACTGAGCAGGAAAGCATATGCTTGACTTTACATCCAAAATAGAACCCACTAGAGGCAACCTCAACTAAAAGAGTCTACTTGGACATGTAATACGATGAAAAGAGGAACAATGGCACGCATAAGGGGCATACATGTGGATGTGGTGAGGCAACACAATAGTCTGTAATTAGGCAAGTTTAAAAGCAGTGGAATCAAGCAAAAGGAAAGTCTACCTGCACACTTACATGAGCTCTCTTTTACTTTCTTGCTAAATGTAAATACATATGCAACTGGTGGCGACTGAATCTGCAATAGTGCACTTCAGAAGATAAACAAAAGCTGCAGTCTTTCACAGCCTGTTGATGCTTACTTGCACTTAGATGCACTGGAGTTATAAAAGTATATGAACAGACCTGTATCTAATGCATGACACACAGGTGATGTTCCCACAATATAGAGTTCTTTATGAGAATAAAGGACAGCAATTTTTCTTCTGCTTTATAATACTCCTTCACAAATATAAAGAGTTCCTGCCGCCCCTACAAGTCACAATATTGGTTAGCTTTGGGTGTGTTTGCTGTGGAACCAAATAATGGATCACTTTAGACTTTGATAATTTAAGATTTGAGACCACATGATAGCTATATACTAATGTACTATACTTGATAGACCAACCAATAACAATGATGCATGTGCATCCCTCCTTTGTAATATGTTGGTACATGAGTGGGTCCCCATTTGTTAAGACTGTCTAACAATGCACTGGTGTGTAGCTTAAGAAATGTAAACTGAGCTGTCGTAGCCTTGGCATGAAGAGCACGTCAACAGACTTGCGGTAGGAGCTCAGATTTCTGTTTACTTCAACTCCAGTGGATGCATCACTACCAAATCATACGAGATTAAAAAAACAACGAAGATTTACTTTACAGTGATTGCAGCCTTCGGAGTTAATTCCATTCCGTCGTTTAAACACGAGTTACCTTTCTTTTTTCATCAATCGTTAACTAACGGACAAATAAACTTAGACGTTGTGTAACGTTACTTGACTTCAGTAGCTCAGCTGGGCTTCGCTGCTGCTGGCCTCAGCCAATTCCGAATGGCTGCAATGAAGAACACTGGCTAGGTTACTTAATTAACTAACGCTAGGTTAGCTTGTTAGTTACTAGACAATAACAAAAGCTTGCAGAAACACAATAGTTGGAAAATAAGTTACGTTAGTCTTGATGGCACCCAACTGTAACGTTAAATGATAACGCTAAACGTAAGTTTGAGACTATGTTACGTTAATTCGTGTTAAGTAACCTAACAGTTAAACACATTTGGCAAAGTTTAGATTAGCCAACATTTGTTTCTTAATCAGCGATAATTGGCGATTTTTTTTACTTCAATACGTTATCAAGTTAGCAAACAATTTAGCTAACGTTAACGCTAGTTCCTCCTTTCCTCTGATTAGCACGTAAGCTAATTAGCTACTAACGGTTAACGTGTACTGAGTTAGCCAACTTAAATAGCTCTCCAACTTAGGTTCAACTTTGTCGATGCAGCAGCAGAGTTAACGTTAGCTAGTTGCTCAAACTCGTGACGATCGTTCCGTCCGAAACTTACCTTTGATTGAAACTCCGCTGCTACTCCTTCCGACTGTATGAGATTGTTGGTTGAGTTTTTCGCCAAGCAGCCAGCTAATAAGTCACTAGCTATATAGCTAACTATAAGCTAGCGGTGTTAGCTAAAATACATTAGCCTGTGAGCGAATAGTGATTTGTTTTGAAGGGTCAGTCTGCGACAGCACAGGCTAATGTTAGCTAGCTCAACTTAGCTAACGTTAGTCAAATGTGGCTTTTAAGTCTATCAAATAAACACTTCCCCAACATTTAAGGCTACTTGAGATTAATAGCAATACCTGCTATTTCAGATATAGAGTGTATGATTCGTACTCACGCATAAAGTAATTCAAACGCGGGGCTAATTTTAGCATGCAAAGCAGGAAAAACTCAGTCATATTTTTCGAATCAAAATGGCGACATGGTTACGAGAGCGCGCAGTAGACCTACACGAGGACGTGCATTGACTTCAGACAGTGCACTGAGCTTAGCAAAGCATTTTGGAGTACTGTATGATGCGACACTGTTTTATATATACAATTATATAGTATAATAATTCTAAGGATCTAACATACAATTAATATTATTTAACATTATGCACCCATATGGACTTGTCTATGTGCAATACTAAGGAGTGACCTTCATACTTTATGGCATTTTAACCAACACTAACTTTAAATTGCTATAATTTAAATGTGTGTTGTGGACATAAAACAACCTGTTACATTGATGAAAATAGTCATGTTCAGTTTAATTAAAGGGAGTTCCCCCCCACACAAAGAATTTTAAAGTATTTTTCCTGAAACCCACAGTTTTTTTTCATTATTGTGATTTTCAGCCAATCCTCAACTCCAACAATGCCAAAGCGCATTTCTAAATACATTTAGTCATAGTGCTATCCTAAATCGTTTCCCATACCAAATCTGACCCAAATTTAGTTTTGATTCTCTGTTTTCTAATGTACAGAAATTTGTGCCACATTTATTTATTTAAAATAAACAAAATCCTATATAAAATGAACTGTACAATGGGTCGCATTGAATTATAACTATAAAATGTATGTATTTTGTGTAAATGTAAATTAAAGTTTACGTTTTGCTTTATTTTTTTGTTGGGCTCCATTTAATTAGCCAACAATAATACATTATAATAAATGTTCCATACAGTACTTATGGGGAACTACTTCAAGTGTGTGTTTTGTAGCTGGGCCTGACCTCTAACGTTATAAGAATAGTAGGTATACTAGCAAATCCTGTATTATATAGAAAATCACAATGTCGTAGTGTGACAAGTAGGTGAGCACAGTGGACAGGACAGGCAGATTTGCAAAATGAAGTACCATTTCCTTTAAGTAAGATGAATTATGTTGAAAGGCAAGGTGCCTGCAGTCACAAATTATTCTCATTACTGATTAAATAAATACGTTGTTTTTTAATAACATGTCAATAATGACAAATGTCCATTCCAAGTTATGAGTATGGAAGCAAAGGATGGCTGTAATTAAATACCTAATTGTGAAATTGAACCTCAGTGTTGAAATGTATATATCACTTAAATAATGGCATTGAAATATTTTACTTGAAATATATTAATATAGATATTTTACTGAAACTGAACAAACGAGTTTCTCCTCTTCAAAATGTTTTTAGAGGGTAATTTCAAGTTTAAGAATTAAAACATATGATAGAAAATTCAGATGTCAGGGTTTTCCAGTCACTCACCTGAAGATGACAGCCAGAATGTAACCTAATAGGATAAAGGTCTGATCGATTCCTTTCAGGTTTGATTGTTTATCCACGGTAGCCCTTATATTATACCCAACTGATGATCCTTCAGTATTTTTCATTATGTCCTGACATTTTTGCTTTCTGATGATTTTTCTCCACTCATCTTCGTCTGACAAGTTTTTCGCTTTTCTCCCCACTTATTTTCCTCTCCTCCTCTTCTTCTTTCCTTTCCTCTGCCTTCACATCTTCCCCTCGCCGCTCTTACCCACAATGCATTGTGTTCACTCGTTGGATCATGGACCAAAGCGGTAAGCTAGGGCCGACGATAGCAAACTTCTTTTGTGTGATGTATTTTTCACTACACAGTCAAAGTTGTTGTTGTACTAGCTCCACAGATAACGATATATCATCCCCTCAGTAGAGGGGTTTGCTACGGCATCCCGTTATCTTTCAGAGCAGTGTTTAAACTAGCCTGGTCTAGGCTAACGTTAGCTAAAAACAGGCTATCGAAGGAGTAACGCTAGAGCACTTGTGTTCACCAAAAGTTGACGTTGAGTTCTAAATTAATACATAAAGAGAACGCGCTATGTTGCAACCGAGTTAACACATTTACAACATGAAAATGGCGAACATTACATTTCATTTTCCATGTTAACTTAGGCGTAACCGCTAGCTGCGATTGAGTTTGGGCGTAAATGCTACCTGACCAACGTTAGCTTGATGCTAACTAAGCTAGCAAAGATATTAAGATGTAAGAGCTGCCATAGCTACTCGCATGTCTTCAGACAGAAATTAGCTGAGACACTTAGCTATTGATCTTATGGTCCTAAAATCAGACAGCTAAGGCCATAAGAGGTGGTTTTCATTAATCTAGCATGTTATTCAAAGTTCCAAGACGCTATCCCGCATTATTAACTTTTAACTTATCTTTCTTGCTCTACCTCAACCGTGAGGGCTTGACGGGGAGGATTTTCTCCAAAACGTGTCCCGTCAGTAACTTCCGCAACTAAACAAGGGACTCTTCATCTGCAATGTAATTTTAAGCAGTGTGGACAGTCAGGGTCCACTATCACACGCCACATCATCAACATCATCGCATTTCATGAATCCAATTCCAAGGCTGTCACTCTCCCCACTGCTCATTTGAATTCTCTATTATCATTTATAATAATCATAGCTTATGTGTGTGACCCTGACGAAATGTTGGCATGTCCTTGTGTGGGTTGTGGGTATTTTAATTCCAAATCATTTGGAGCTTCCTGTACAGTGAGTTTTTCTGCACTCCCCATTTTTCCCCAGCAGACAATGACCTTCAAGGCAGCGATGGCTCTGGGAGTTTGGGTGGCCCAGATGTCCGCAGACAAATCCCCATCAAGCTCATTAACAAGCAGCCCATAAGGAGCAAACCTCAGCCCCGCATCCAGAGACCCAGTAGCAGGCCACCCAAAAGTGAGGCTGGAGAAGACGGTAGGCACATTCTGCAGTAGACCATTCCTCTTAGCATTGCATTTTTAGGATATTACTTAAAAAACAGCATTTTATTGGGACTGAGACAGTGTCCATGTTGTCCAAGTTTATGAATGTTTCATGAACGTAGCAAAAATAAATGTTTAATTGTCTGTTTAAACTTAAGGATTGAGCTTTATCAGATGTCATCTGACAATGGTCATAACTAAATAGGGGTCAAAAAACAACAGAAACTGTTAGTTGAATCTCACGTTTTTTTTGTTGAGCCTGTCAGAGGCACTGATTAATTCTGGATGTTGATCGGAGGCAGTAGCTAAGGTAGTGTTGTTTAGTGTTTTTCAGTCAGCGTTGTGAGGGTTAGAAGTTTGACCTCCTTTCCTCTTTGCAAATGCAGTTTTTCTGTTTTGCCATATGTCATCATGACGCTTAAGACTTAACTTTTGCAAAATTACAGAAAGTTGTTTCTGTCCAAACTAGCAGTTTATGCAAAAAGGTAATGTTTAGTAATCCTTGTTGTACGTCGAGGGATTCTCTGAACTCGGGGTCTCGAGGACTTTGTTTTGGATAGGAGAACTGGGAACTATGTGGCGACATTGTGTAGTTTGCCTTTGCACTACCAGATGGTACCACTGAATTACCGTTGTTTACCATAATCAATCATAGACTATTGTGCACAATACAGTACTCTACTCTATACACATTACAGATTTTTGCCTTTATTTATCCAGTTTGTCCCATTGAGGTCAAGGATATCTTTAACAAGGGAGACCTGGCCTGAGAATAGCAGCAACACAGTTTCAACATGAAATTGAATAAATTAACATGCAAACACCGATTTCTTTATCATTAAAAATGACCAGATAAAACAATTGTACACAGGCATGGACTGAATAGATTTCACAATTGCTTTAAAATCAGTTTTATATCAAATTCAAATCAAATAGTTGAAATGTTACATTTACAGTGTAAGATTAGTATATAATTTTAGATTTTGAAATTCTAGTTATTCTTGTCATGGACTTCAGCGACTACTTAAAGGACAATTATCTTTCTTATTTAATTTTCTCTTTTGTGTTACAGATAACTTTGTCTTTAAGCAAGAAGAGAGGCGTGATTGTGGAGCTAAAGCTGGTGATGTGTTTGCAAATCAGAGGAGATTTCCCCAGCCACTATTTTGGGACTATAAGGTAAATCAACCCAGTCAACAACCCATAAGGCATTTTCTGACAGATATTGATGACACTTTATTCCTAATATCTGGCACACAGTACATGATGTGTCCCCTCCAGACAATCAGAAAAGTTGTCCTGATGTCACATTGGTTTGACACACATTGACAACTGTATTTGAGTGTCTTAGTGACCTGTGATTTAGATTTCTTTTCTTTTTTTCAACAGTTACACTTGATTGGAGAAAGGGATAAAGTACCGATTCACTTTTGTGATAAATGTGGCCTACCTATCCAGCTATATGGACGGATGGTATGTATTTTGTTGAGCTGGCCTTTCTTTGCAGTCTGCAGCAAAGAAATGTTCATGTGTAACTCTGCCCTGTAACTCCTTAGATCCCCTGCAAACACGTGTTCTGCTACGACTGCGCTTTGCTTCATGAGAAGAAAGGAGACAAGATGTGCCCTGGGTGAGCTCTTCCAGAGACTTTATATAAATGCTATATTCTGAGTGTTGAATACCAGCTTTTAAAAAATATTTACTAAACCTGGTGTAGCAGTATTTGCTGAGAGGGGTATGTAGCATTTTGTAATGCCGCTCAGATGTATTTTGTCACTGCTTTGTATCACTGAACTTTTGTCTTTGTGCTTAGCCTCACCTTGTACAACTGCACAGACCCAGTGCAGCGCATCGAGCAGTGCCAGCGCGGTTCCCTCTTCATGTGCAGTGTTGTGCCGGGATGCAAGCGCACCTACCTGTCCCAGCGTGACCTGCAGGCCCATGTCAACCACCGCCACATGAGGGCGGCTAAGTCTTCCGCCGGCCGACAGGAGCCCGTGCACCTGCCCCCTGCGTCCGAGGTCACCGACCGGTTCCGGGTGCCTCCGCCTCACTTACCCAAGAACCATGTTCACCTCCCCAACCCGCTTCAGCACAGCAGCCATGACCCTTACAGTCAGCCACCCCCACCTTCAGCTCACGAAGGCCCGCCCCCATCCTCCGCTCTTGGTCCTGAGACATTCCGTATTTCCACGGTAACAACCCGTAAACACAGCAACCTCATCACTGTGCCCATCCAAGATGACTCCTCTTCCTCTCGGGAGCCGCACTCTGGTGGGCCAGGCCCCGCTCAGCCACCCCACCACCACCCAGGGGACTATCCCGGCCAGCCTCCTGTAGTGTCCCACTCTCACCACATGATGGCGCCACCGCAGCAGCACTTTGGCCCCCCACCTCCCCCGCCTCCTCCTATCAGTCACCCCATGCAGCATCCTCCCCAGGCCTCCGGGACACCACACATGGTGTACAACCAGGCCCCTCCTCCCCCCATGTCCACAGCTCCCCCACCAATCACTCCACCACCGGGGCACATCATGGGCCAGATGCCCCCCTATAGGGGCCACCCACCCCCAGGACCTCCACCACAACACAGTGGCCCCCCTGTCAATGCCCCCCCACCTCATCATTACAACCCCAACTCCATGCAGCAGTTCCCCGAAGACCAGGGCACCCTCAGTCCCCCGTTCAGCCAGCCAGGAGGGCTCAGTCCAGGGATGTGGCCTGCTCCAAGAGGGCCCCCACCTCCGCGAATGCAGGGCCCTCCCCCCCAGGGCCAGATGCCTGGACCGCACCACCCAGATCAGGGCCGCTACCGGCCTTATTATCAGTAAACTGTCAACTGGATGAATGGGCAACAGTCTGTCATTCTGATCCAAACCACTTGTCTGCATAATGTGATAGTAAACCTCAGGGTTACAGGATGTAGGACTTTCATTTTGATAAATCTGCCCCAAAGCAAATGTGTATTTGTGCTGTCCATTTTAGTTAAGTGTACTAAAATTCCCACCAAGTATACAATAGACTTGGAGAAGAGCAGGAATGTCCCCTTTTTTTTTTTTTATAGCATATGGTAAATATTCTGTATATATGTCATCTGATTACATGCATATGTACTGTACATTCAAAGATGCTAACTATGTCCCAATAAATTTTTAATGGCTGATTTGCATGTCATCCTTTTCTGATATTATAACTGATAAAAGGATCACCAGGTGTTTTGTTTGATTTAAGGGTTATTCAGAACAACAATTAACATTTTTAGCGGAACAAAGCTTTAAGCCTTCTAAGAAGACGTTCAAATGTGGTGGTTGAAAAGGGTTTTATGAAAGAAGACATTTGGCAATGACCAAATGTGTTACTTTTAAAGACCTTTTGTCCCTGGGGAGTGTCTGGTTCTTTCAAAGCTTGTGTCCCCAGGTTGAAGTAGTAATTCTTATGTCTTTGTCAGTTTGCATTTCAATGTCAGAATTTCACACACAATCTGGTTGGTACAAAAATGTTTTTCATTCTGTCTGTTGTAGTAAACACTACAGGCCACATTTTTTTCTGCTGTTTATTTTTATGTCCTGTTATCACTTACAAACCTTCAGTGTTTGTTTACAAAATGGTTATTCTCTTTAAAACCTCACTATCTCAATATTGGATGTGAAGAAACACCTCTAGCTTCGTTCTGTGAATCGAGCTTGTGGTCAGGTACTGTTTAAAAAATCTTAAACGTTATTGAAAATCCTGCAGGTAGTCTGAGGTTTTCACCATCTACGTGCTACACTTTCGCAGAGTATTTAAGATGCATTCAACTGACAATGAATACATTTAACACCAAATGCTTTTTGTATCCTCATTTCATCTTGAAAATGTAGTGCATTTGTCAAAGAAACCATCAGATAAAGAACACTAGAGTAGAGTCCAGTGACAAAGACTGGACCATTTATAAAAATCCCTTGATGAACTTTAATAGACTTTTACCAAAACAGTGTTTTAAAATAAAACAGTATTTTAAAGAATAACTCCCTTACTAAATATACAAAATATTGTGTTGTGGTAGTATGGTATGGTGAGTACAATATATTTAACAGGAATACTGTGTTGTCTTTTTTAAAGGAAGTTCCTGGAGACAGTTGCTCTTTTAGAGTTTTGTATCTGTTACCTGTATAAAAAAAAAAAAGTGTCAGAGTTGCAAAAAGTAAAAAAAAAAAGCAAAGCACTATAACTCCTATAATATACACAAGATTACTCACACAGACTTATCTACTCTACACTATGATAACCTATACTATACCATGCATCATTCACAATACCCAAAATTAAAGCTTGCTGTTAATGTCACTTGTAGACAGAAATATTATCAGAGCAATAGTGTTTCAAATAAATATATAAATTTATTATCTAAATTGTATAATCACATGCATTTCATCACCTCCATAGTTATGAATAATTTTTTGTTACTTCATTTTTTGTTACTTTTTTGTTACTACCCCTCATAGTTTCCTGTGTTGTGATTTGATTTGAACGTTGCACGAAAAATACACGTCACAATCAAAAACAACTCATTCAATTATTAAAGACAAAAAGCTAAATAATTGTCCTTTACACATGTTTTTCATTTAATTACAACACAGTAAATGCAGACATGAAATAGAAATTAATATCTATTTCTTAATTGTATTTTCTTGTTATGCTGATTCTATTAATTGTTTAAAATCTGCAACACTACAATTTCCCCTTGGGGATTAAAAAAGTGTATCTATCTATATTGGGAATGGAAATGGAAGCTAAACCTGACGAATCCTTTAGAAGTGATTTATATATTTTTTTGTCTTAAAAATACCAAGCATCCATACAGAAAGAATGATATATAAATAGTTGTCCTTACCACCCAGCCTGTAGTTTTGTCGTCCTTGTGTTTTTCAAGCACATGCAGCATCGTGTCATGAAGGGTTGGGAAGAACATGGATGTCAGAATCTCATCATCGAAGAACAAGCAGCTGCGTAGTTTCTTCAGGACGTACGCTTTCAACACATGAGAAGCATGTTAGGGTTTTTTGCTGGAAATAGTCACCTCACCTGTCATCACAGATTCTAGAATGTTGTGCTTAATTCTAATGTAACTCACCATCACAAGAAACAATGTACACATCCACATCAACATGGATGAACTCTTTGATTGCCTGTGGAGAATATAGTGAGTTTTTATATAAGAAATGTCTTACAATGGAAATCCCACATTACATTATAGAAACAGAATTGTACAGAATTGCATAATGCAGCTGAGGAATGATATGTATATTGTCTCAACTTTGTTGCACATTGCCAGTGTTCACCACCTATTTATTTGTGATCTTTTCATATTGGATTCTCAATCACTTTTGACCACCTATTTTTATTAAGTTCTGAACACTGTGTGTGCACGAAATTTAGTGCAGAGGAAGCGATGTGTTGATTTACTTTGAATAAACAACAGAATTTCTGTCTATAGACACCTAAAATGCATCAACAAATATCCTAGGAATGCTACAGTGGATAGTCTAATGGACTGTAAAGTGACCAGTGGGAAGTGTTAAACAAAGTGTCACTACAGAGAGGGCATTGCACCAAAGCATGTCACCAAAATCAGAAAACAAAGTTTGTTTACAGAAGTTGATTGTAAATGTACTATTGGGAGCTCTCACACTGTCGAAGTTGTCATTGCTGTGTTTCAAGCATTTCTTGCTGATGCTGACTCAAACTTTAAAGCTTTCTAATGGAGATCCACTGGGAAGGCTTTTATTATGAAACGTCACCATTTAGATTTCTTATTTAGAGCTAAAACAATAAATCAATAAGTCGATTGAGAGAAAATGAATTGCCAACAACTGTTATTATTTAAATTTCTTTTTATCAAAAATGCCAAACAATCACAAGTTCCAGCTCTTTGAATGGGAATATTTGCTGGTTTTCTTGCTCCTCTGTGATAGTAAATTGATTACCTTTGGGTTTTGGACTGTTGGTTGGGCAATTTGAACATTGCTGGGAACCAGACAAATCTGTAGATGCCTCTGGTCCACCTTCCATTCAGACAGATCTCCAGGCGACCTGACCCTAGACGGGCCAATCAAAACCATTTATGTAATATGGGGCGGGTTACGAGGATACAATGACTGTACAGCGGAGCGCTGTGGAGTAGTGATGGGATTAATAGTTCATTTTAGTGACTTAGTTCAGTAACTCATGTTCAGTAAAAAGAACTACTCTTTTTTTCGAGTTATTCGTTCATTTATTAAGGGGGGGGTAATATTAAAATGTTTATTTTCAGCCTAAATACAAAAGTACTTACGTTTCTCACTCTCTCCCTTTTGCAGCAGAGCTCTAACCACGCCACGCCCTATATAACTACATATCCATGGTGAACTACAACATGCTTGTTTCCTATGCTAAATCTAGTAGCAGTCCAGGCTACTCATTTACGTTTCTGTCTGTGCGCCCAGCCAGCTGTCATGTAAACAATGAA
>JAVQJL010091725.1:0-10821 GCA_036024295.1 Nannoperca obscura
ATTCCCCTCAGAAAACTGATGAAGTGGTAGCACCCAATTATTTACGTCTTAACACGTTCATTTTTAACGTCTTAAGACGCACGTCAAAGTAGAGGTTTTGGTCCATTTGGCCTTCCATATCGCCCCCCGCGCCTAACATCTCCGGGCTTCGTTCAAGCTAACGAAGATGAACGGCTAACATACGGTTTGGAAAACGGGTTGCTGTTTACGTGTGTTAGTACGACTTTTGTGAGTGAACTCGCTCTGTTATAAATTTTAGTTTGAGTAAAACTGCAGCGTGTAACAGTGAAAGTAGCTAGCTGTTAACGGCTGTCCGTACTTGAAACGCTCATCAAAACAACGCACGTAAGCTAGGTTGAGCTAGCGTTAGCAGTGTCCTACCACCAGGTTTGGGAGTTAGCTTAAAGAGAACAGGTGGGATTTAAATTTTTTTGTCAATTTCTCATAAATTAATAGACTTTGTTTAAGTCCAGTCGGGCTGTCAACGGGATTAAAGCGAAACCGGAAAAAGCCATGAGTGAAATGTCTTGCATGGAAGCCGATTGGTCTGTGATGCGCGGTCATGGAGGGAGTACTCCGATATTTTACTTGAAGCAATACGACAATGTAGAAATGTTACATGTTAAAGTACCAAAAATGAAAGTAGCTATTGCAGAACGGTCCAATTCAGAATATTGTACTGCTTTATATTATTGGATTATACTTACTGATGCATTAACGTGTATACTTTAATGTTGCAGCTGGTAAACGTGGAGCCAGTTGTAATCACCTTATGGTAACTTCTGAATTTCAGTAGTCTTATAAATCATAATGTATTTGTTGATTCTATGTTGTATTTTAAGTCTGCATCCTAAGTAACTGGAGGTATCAAATAAATGTAATGGCGTACAAAGAATAAGTACCTAAAGTTGGACTTAAATGTACGTGTACTTAATTTCACCAGTGTTGCATCCAGAGTGACAGCATGCCCAATTCTCTCTGCGAGAGGAGATGCTGCAAGGCACGAGTTCCACCAAGACCTCAGATGTTGAAGAAAAACAAATACACCAGCAAATCCAAAGCTTTTAATGGTTTTTAATATTTCCAGATAGATTGTGGTACAGCCGACTACAGGTCGTAGTCAAGTAAAATGCAAGACTGTGTAAAACCCAAAGTCAGCTGGGATCGGCTCCAGCCCCCCAAAGCCCCTCTAAGGATGAGCGGTTATAGATGGTTAAAAGCCTAATGACCTACAGAAAAGCTGCTAGTAACAGGATGGCAATAGCGAGCCACACTCTTAAGGCACTAAGGATCTAGTGTACATGTATGGCTAAATGACCATACCATGGCTTTTAGAAGTGCTGTAAAACATGGTTTCTATTGTAAACAGGCTGCTTCAATTCAAAAGCAAGAGAAATCAACTTCTGAGAAAAGAAAATTATGAAAGCTCAGAAGACTGACAACTTCATAGTAAAAAAACCCCAAATGTACATGTGACTGCTAATCTTACAGATTAGAAAGAGGCCCAGTCCAACTTTTGCCGCCATCGCTTTTCAACAGAATGATATGGAAAGAAACTTGCAACATTTAATGATTTAAACAAAGATTTGTGTTGTGTTAAATGTTTACTGATTTTCTAACATACCTGTTGCAGGGTAAACCGACTGAATGACAGTCTTGCATAGACAATTAAAGCTGTTGAAAACATTTTGCTTTATTTCCCCATTTAAACAGTGCTGTCTGTATGATGGAGGGGTAGTGCTAGTGGAGGGAGAAACTCAACTCATTTCTAGTTGAGAAACAAGGAAAAAGAAGTTTTTTTTGTTTTTTTACAGTATTTTATTTAGAGACCGGTGAGACTGTTAAACTGCAAGTGCTCTTTTGATATCCCGCTTCGTTGCTTCTCTATTTGAGAAAAGTATCAAGCTTTCTCTTGATATTGTCAAAGGAGTCCATTCCCATGTAGTCTGCCTGACCTTGCTCCCATTTCTCCTTTCGTTCTTCTGACGACAGCTGGGGTTCGAGTGCTTCTGCTTGTGAAGAGGGGCCCTCGCCCTGAGCAAGAATAGAAAAATACATATTAAAGAGCAGAACATTTTTTTTTAAAACTGTTCAGGGACACAAGACAGGCAGCACAGTATACATCCTTTGCACTCAAGGCTTTTTGAAAGCACCAAAGTTGTCATATGTAGCCTTTCCAAATTAATGGCCACACGCAAACTCGAAAGAAAGCTCAGATTTTAGAAGAGTAGTATTAGCATTAAACCAGGTGCCAGGTGTTATTGACTGCCAAGGCTATTAAAAAAATAAAATAGACACCACAAAGTCATACCTGTCCACTCTCAAAAGTGACCATGTCACTGTACTGGAACTTTATGAGAAGAATAGGAAGCCAGAAAAATGTAATAAGTCAAATAAATCTAAGAAGGTGAAAAAGAAAACATGTATGCAACAGCAAGCCTACAGTATTTTCCTGCATGAATGATGCAAGTACCACAATCAACAAATTATTTTATTTTCTATAGCGATGGAAGTGTGTGTTGACGTCAACAAAGCTGTAAGAAGGTTGGTTATGTCAGTTTCCACTGGCTTGTATACTTGATCAACAAGTCAAGCTACAGCTCTGAAGTACTTCTATTGATTTCCTTGCAAGGTTTTGAATCTCCAGCTCCAATTATCTGATGGAATAGACTGATATACCAAGCTGCGTGCAGTGTAAATGCAGGTCTATTAAAGCAGATGTGTTCAATCACCTCAAAACATCCGGAGTGGAACGGCTGGTCTCTGTATTGCTCCTGCAGCATTGGCACCACCGCGCTGGAGTACAGGGTCCACCAGTCCAGGAGGAAGGTGGGATGTGTGGAGGCCTCAGCCACACTCCCCGTGATCTGTTTGGCTTTGGTGTCAAATGTGTAATTCCATGGCTTCGTCTTCCCCAGGAAGTGGACCACCTTGGCATTGCCACCATACCTGAAACGAGCAATATAGCGAATGAGAATTCGAATATAAACCTGTGGCTAAAACTAAGCTAGGCAAAGAAAATCTAGGCTATAGCAGCAAAACCACTGTATTGTATTGGAGGTGTGTTTAATTGCCTATGAATTCAACTTTTCAGGAACAGTGTCATAAAGCTACACGGCCTTCCTTTAAAAACAGTATATCCAGGTATTCAATTTCCTTTTCTGAAAAATGAGGGATCAAAAATGCTATCTGCTAACTTACCAATGGTAATTCCTTGTCTGTTAAAACTAAAACTCTTGATCCAAACACCAGTTTAGAGATTGTACTTGAGCATTTGTTGAAGAAAAGTCTCACCAAGCCGTGTTTGGTTGGTTACATTTAAACGCAGATTAGCATTTGAAGTCTGCAGAAACTAATGCAGAAGTGCAATAGCCACATTTTAATAACACAATTATGGCGTTTTAGGAAAAACTGCAGGTTCAAGGTAGCACTTTGTGTAGTGCATCTCCCTGCTTGTATTGGACAAAAAATTATATTAAACCGATTACTGCAAACCATGCCAACATTCACAGATATGGACTTCTTTGTATTGGCAAACTGCATAAGTACACAAATATGAAGCAGGTTTGTTGTGTCTGCCAGTCCTCTCAAGCGCTACTATTGCTGACAACTACCAACAAGTAAATACATGTTTATCACCCCCGTCATCCTTTTGGTTGCCAGGAAATGCCAAACCCTAAGAGCTTGTTGATGAGGTTTGTTGGGGTTTTGAATGGGAGGGGGAGCTTAAGACAGTCCACAATGACCAGTCCTAGAGGGGAGCATTAAATGAAGAAAAAAAAAAGTCTTTAAATAACCTGCGCCATTTTGGGATTTGGTTTCAGCTGTTGGGAGCTCAGCGGCGGTTATCCAACCCAGCGATGAGGTCAGCTGGGGGATGCTGCAGCCGAGCCGCTGGAATCTCGCTGCTCAGATCACTCGTAACCTGATGTCACGTTGTGACTACACGTTCATGTGATCGAGTATCTGCTTACAGCATGGCTCTGCAGCCGATACGCCAGATTTCAGTCACATTGACAGACTCTGCTGTAGTAGAATACAACAGTCTTGTGGAATTCTATATAATCAACAGTAGAAGCACACCAAAATGTTCAAAACCATACCAGCTACTGTGTTAGTTTTTATAAACATGGCTTCCTCAGGAGATGTCACTTACTGCTTGAAGGCTGGAAGGTAAGTGTAGATGGCTATGCTGCTGAGGTTGTAGATGAAGGGGAGGTGCTTTGATATGTCAGCTGTTGCCCAGTTGCTGAAGAAGTCATTTAAAACACCTTGGTCTCCTCCTGCAACAGAGTGAGGGGGGATATCAGTGTATGATCAACATACTGTACTCATCAGGAAGAATCTGCCCAGATTCAAACTTCAGGTGTCAATAAAAGGTCAAAGGAGAGAGTAGGAATGCTTTTCATGTCCAACTTATTTGCATTAGTAGCATGGACACTGAGAAACTGTTATGGGGCATAAAAGCAAAGCGTTTTATGAAATGCAGAAAAAGAAAAAAAAAGTTAAGCGCATGACTGGATAGTCCTTTTGAAAACAGGAAAAGCCGAGTGCGTGCAGTCAAGTGATCTGCACACCTGTGACAGCCAGATTCATTAGTTTTCCACTTGGTCTACATTAGTCAGCCGAGAAACGTTCCCACACATTCAGAGCACGAAGATGGATTTCCTTCCATTACAGATTGCAATGGTTATTTGAAATGAAATGATCCGGCTTGCTGGAGGACACAAGCGGATGTGAATACGTTTCTCCCTCACTGGGTTTTCGCCCAAAGTTTTCTATCATACTCAAAACATGCATGTGCACAGGATGGATTTTTAGAGACCACAGTAGCTGCACAGTGGGTAAGAGACAAGTACAGAACATGTCTGTCTGTCATGTGCATTACTGTCGACACCCTACTCCCCACTGATGGCAACATATCAGAGACCAGTATGTTGTACAAAGGCCTAGGGGTGCATGTATATACATAGGAAGGATTATCCACCACAGCGGCGAGGATTTATTATCTCATATTTGACAAAGATTGATTGCCCACTGAGCTCCAATACTCTGCTCAGCTCAAAGTCAAACTTTGCCCGGCAACACCAGAAGCCTTTCAATAGGCTGCAGTATCAAAAGTTTGATTGCTGTATTGGGCACTTGCATCATTCATGTTGTCAGAGCCAACGGAGTAAAGTCTGTAAGGCATAATAAATGTGCAGGTAAAAAAATAAAAAATAAAGCCAAAACCGCATGCAACGATGTTGTATTGTTAAACTTCCATTTAAATTTAGAAGTGAGCAGCCATATATTTGAATTCCATAAGAGTGTTTAAATTTTGAGAGAACAGTCATCTCACTTCTTGTGAAGCCGACACAAGCAGTCATTATCACCACATAAAAGTTGATGTGGCAAACGTATTTTCAAACAGTTGCCCATTTACACATCCAACAGAATGGAGCAACATTAGCATTCATCTGGAGTTTCAGGCCATCTGATAAATCCAAGTCCACTAGTCACTCCTTTTTAGTTTAGCTCCTCAGACACCAAAGGCTCCACTACGTTCACCCAGGTAGCACGCAGTAGGTTTATCAGAGCTTTTTTGCTGAAAACATTCGCTCGCTATGTCTGGAAACTATGCTGACGAGAGCAGCGAGACTGAACCAAACAGTTAAGTTGGGAGCCAGAACTGAAGAAAAAAATATAAAAACTCTGGTACTGAAACCCAGGTATTGTATCTGCACTTATTACGTGTTAAAAAATAAAAAGCTTTCAAGAGATCCCCAGCCCTATTCATGGTTACTCAACCTTATACATTATATACAAATAACACAACTAGACAAGCATTTGAAATGTTTTGTCTGCTCGTGAGTTGAATTAGCATTGCCCTCTGGGTTAAGGCCTGTCTTAAAGTTTGCACTTGAGTCGCCTCAGGTCCTCAGGGCCTGACTGGAGGGCTGGACGGCCACTTGCCCTCACTCAATTTGGCTAATTTAGAACTGGGGCATCGTCATGGCAGTGGCTTACATTAAAAAACACAGGACTCTTGACAGTTTGGGGCGCAGGGATACATTTGACGTTAAGTAGGTCAGTTACACTTCAAGTATACAATCGGAGCTTTATTCAAAAGCTCTTTTCCAGCTAACATCTCTTCCGTTACAGCAAAACTGCAACCGACCAGCCAGAAAACTTCCTTTTGAAGCCAAGCAAAAAGACATGACACAAGCTCATTGACTATTCATGCTGAATGGCTTCACCTAGACATAAGTCATCTGACTGACACAAGGTGGGATGTTAGCCTTTAATAGAACTTTCACATGTAGCTCTTAAAAAGCACAAGACTGTACAGTCTGAAACCGCAGACTGCCGCAGTTTAAAATAACAGAGCTGCTGTTTGTCCGAACCCACGACCTCCAACCGGGATTTCAAAACTTAATATGGGGCAGGGGATCTTCATTTTGTGGGGATGAGCAGCGCTCGGCAAGAATGTGCATCTAACTGTGCCAGTTTGTTTTGGCAGCAGACTACACTGGAACCCGATTGAAGAGATAGAGCCTCTGGGTTCAACCGCAGAAGTGATTTTCTTCGTCGTCTTTCCTCAGCTATTTTTCAATATCATCCGTGAACTGCAGAGAGACACAGCCGCACGTGTACATCAAGTATTCCTTACAGTGGAGTAGAACTGAAATGCTAAAAAGGTCAAGGCAGTTTCAAACTCACGCCCCAGTGCACATGAAAAGACCATCATGGCTATAAATAAGACGGCTTTACTCATTAGCATGCCACCGGTCTTACAGACTGAGGCGTCACATTGACATATTGGCTATAAAAATGTAAAAAAAAAAAAAAACAAGACACTGGCTTTCCTGGAAAAAAAGATATGTCTTTTGTCTGTGGTTGTGATGGAATTCTTGCCAACAAACACTTGCCAGAATGAGTCGGCTGCTTGAAAGGATTGGCCACTATTAAGCAAACTAATTGGTTTTCCCCCCAAATGAACTCTCCCTGATGGAATCCTCCACAGTATCACACGGGAAAAACGGGCTCAAAAAAGGTTCACTACCAACAAGAACAAGCCCCAGCTCTTCAGAGCCCCTTGTTGCATCCTGTTACTGTTTCCTTTGTTAAGTAGATGTTTTGAGGTCACAATATCCCGAGGACACTTAGTTTAATTAGAGCTCAAACGGTGTGATTTTAGCCCATCACAGATATCATGAGCATGAAAGTCATGAGTTTACGCCATTCTGTCTAAATACAGTTAAGGTATATTGTATTGCCTTATATGTTGGCTGATAAAAGACAAGTGTTAGATATGTTAAAGGTTGCAATTACATAGTTTGTCCAGCAGAGAGCACTGAAAAGTTCATCCATCAACTAAATTGATTCTTTCCATCTTGGTCAAAATGTATAAACTCATTTATGCAACTTATACAAAAATGGTCCCATATATTATGCGCTTATTGATATGGTCTTAAACATAATACGTTTATATAGTTTCTTAAATTCCACAACTTTTGCATCTCTGCAGTCAAAATAAAAGGGACACTGATGAGGTAAAGTAAACGATTATCGACTTATCCAGATTCAGGTTCTGTTTTACATTTGTTTGTTTGTTTAATTGATGAAAGCTGCTGAACACAGCATTGTACAAATGTTCTCAGCTAGCGCATTTGAAAAGGTATGTGAAGCTCAACTGCGGTGACATAATTGTGTCTTTAGCAGGTCCAAGGATATTAAACCTCACCATGAATGAATGTTCTGTCACTGTAAAATGTTTTTTTAAGTTCTTGTGTCAGGATTCTGGCAGTTTTAGGTAATTGTCAAAAACTTAGCATATTCAGGACAGCAAACCTGCAGGTTAACCTGCAGTACATGTGAACCTCAGCACAAGTGTGGACCAATAAGCTTTTCAGCCGCTGATTTGAGCTGTTCAGTAAACCAGATGCGGAAACAAAACAACCACAATTCAGTTACAGTACGTCTCATGCCTCAGCGTTGTTGCGTTTCAACCAGTGCTCTGTGCAAAACGTGGCCTCTCAAATGTAACCTCCACCCCACCCTGGCGAGCCCCTGAGAATAACTCAGAGCTAGACGGTCTGACAGGAGGGCCTTGTGATCCAGCACCAGGCTTGATAAAGACTTTACTTAGAGCAAAAGATAAACAAGCTCGGTTTAACATCAAGTTACTCAATGTTGCTCAAAGCCTAAATGTTGAACAAAATCTTGAACATTCCTAAATAAAGTAGGGCTGCAACTAATGATTATTAATGAATTGACTATGGAGTATTTGAAATTAATGCTTTACTGTTAAATGTCAGAAAACGAGTGATTAGTCTTCATTATTCTAGAACATTAAAAGAACGAAAAGCATCAAAATGTGTAATTCTTGACTTACCGTCAAAGCTGCCGTGTTCTGTACAATGCTGAAGCAGTTTGCCATAAGTCTCCACAGAAGGACGAAAAACAAACACACCGGAGTTGAAGCAGTCGGGCCAGCCAGGGTCGGGTGCAGCTGACAACTCTTCTCTGTCAAACAGCTCATCTATATTCGAGAGCACCTAAGATACGAAGAGAAAAAAGAAAAAGTTTCACACGTATGGTTACAGAACATCTTGAATTCTTTTGGCTAAAGGGAAAAAAAAGAAATAAAATAAAAACTCAGTTAAGTCTCACCAGTGTGTCTGCATCCATGAAAACACACTTTGAGAAATGTGTGAGAGTCCAGCAATGGAGTTTAGTGAAGGTGACACCCAGGTCAGGCCTCTTCATCATGGCCAGGTGTGCCGTGTCGCCGCTGTCCAGGACGTCCACCACCCTCACCTCGTCGAAGATTCTCTTCAGCACGGACCTGACGATTCACAATACTATGGAATGAGTCACCATCAACAACAAGACTCGACAAGGACGCACACCGGGTGTGATTCAGACACGTAGCACTGGTTGAAGGTTACGTTTCTTACTGGCAAGGCTCGGACACTAGCGGACCAATGAGTGCCACCAGCTTCTTGGATGTATTGTGGTTGCGGAAGGACTTGCCCAAAACCATGGCTCCCCGAGCATAGCCGTCATTGGTAGCCAACGTCACAAAAGCCTGGTCTGGAGGAAAACAACAAAGATGATTCCACTCTTGGACAATGTGACACTTTATTGCTCAAATGTTAGTTCACTTAGACCTGTGCACACTAATAAAAAACCAAACCACGGACAAACCAAACAATGGCACCAGAGAAGGCCTTTTGTGTTGGATCCCTACCCGCTTGGAAGGGGAGGGTGAGCAGAGGAGTTAGCGGTTGGTTAAACTAACTTAATCCAACATACTCGTCCTTTATGGCACGATATTTGCTTCTCTCTTTTTTGGGATTTGCCCGGTCTACTTAGCAAAATCACTCATTTTAACAAAATCCAGCAAACCATTTCCAATACGCGAGTCATATGACACCAGTAGCACAGCAACTGCAAAGCAGTGAGCTCCACTTGAGATCAAGCACAATGGGGATACATGTCGAGTCTAAACAAGAAGCCATTGTTATTCGACTGACACAGAAACTAAGTTTGATATTGATTCTGTAACATAACTGAGCTACAAGTTTCGTGACATGAACTCCCATCTTTCATATTTGGCCAGAGATCTGTAGGAATGGCAAACCAAACATCTAAATTAGCCCCAAGAAAGTATAACTGCAGTAGCTACCCCTAGTTAAAAGAGTATTTTATGAGTGAATCCTTTAATGTCAGAATCAAGTCTGACTCTTAACATATCAGGCAACTTAACGTTTCAATAAATGCATACATTTGAAGAAAACTAATTTCAAATACTCAAAACAGCCTGAATTTCCACAACCATCATGTTAAAGCGGCCTCAATAGAAGACTTTACCTTGTTTCAAGAAAAAGATAGCAGCCAGTACCAGATTAACGGTCTTGTTAAGGTCGACTTTTATTTGCAGCGTGGTGCCTGCTCCGTATACCTCCACCACCTCTGACGGCAGGGAGGAAAATCGGTCAGCTACCTGCCAAGTCGTGTCTCAGAACAATGACTAGCCTGTGAGAGGACGTATAAAACTGAGATGATGAAGTCAGCATGGCCGCCGGGGAGGTTGTGTGACTGTAGCCTGTGAGCCAGCGTGAGTCCCACTCGGCCTGTATACAAGCCTCCTGGTACAGTACAGCATTACCAGCAATGGGCATAGAAAGAGACATTCTGTACAGTACGTCTCACTGGCTGTAAACAGCAACACACCCCCTTTCTCTCACACACACCCCCCCCCCACTTCAACTGGTACAACAAGTGCTGTTTAAATCCACATAGACTCACATGAAGAAAGTTAAAAACAGGCTGCACACACCCCCTTCCATTCCCCCAGTAATATTATACAACAAGTGGGAGTTGAGTTTTGGAAAAACATTACATACAGTGGCACTATGCTTCCAAAACTAAGGTCCAAAAATGATTTAATTTGGGGGTTATATCGTTCATTAAAACTTGTCACCAGGAGAGAATATACACCCATACAGTTAACACATGATCCTAGGATAAGGGCCTAACAGGACATATGGAGCCGCCCACATATATAAGGAGGCTAACTTGTGGTCAAATGCCAAGTCACACTGTCCCTTGGCTGTTATATATTATGTTCATGTTTCAGATTATGGCTGACTACTTCATGTTTTTGAAGTTGGCTGGTCTCTCGGAACAGAGAGTTAAAAGGAATTAGTGGATGCTACCTGTTAAAAGGGAGTTTTTCCTTGCCGTTGTCGCCTAGTGCTTGCTCATGGTGGGGACGTTGGGTCTTTGTGTGTGTGGAAGTTGGTGTCGACCGGCTCCATGTGATTGAGTGCC
>JAVQJL010091734.1:0-20598 GCA_036024295.1 Nannoperca obscura
TATGCACGTTCCTCTCAAAGTTGGACAACCGTCAGTTAATGGGAGTGTGTGTGTGCAAGAGAGAGTGAGTAGGTGTGCGCTTGGATCATGTGTATTCATGCATACGCTATAAGTGTGTGTGTGTGTGTGTGTGTGTGTGTGTGTGTGAAAGAGAGAGAGAGAGAGAGAGAGAGAGAGAGAGAGAGAGAGAGAGAGAGAGAGAGAGATGTGCAACTAAAGCAGGGCAGATACATTATGAATTAAAGGTCTGGTGACAGGCGTTTAAAACGGCAACATTTTGCAGCAAATTCATTACAGTTTTTAACAGAATCGCTGGCATTAGTGGATTCTTGTGGGGGCAAAGTAAAAAGTAGAAGTAAATAGAAAATAGTTAATAGACCCCAAAATTGCAGTGTTGACCAATAGAAAGCTGTCTTGTTGCACCAGTTGAATTGTATTTAATTGAATAAACTAAGATAAGTTATTATCCAGTTAGCAACCAAGCTAAGCTAACAAGCTAGCAAGTTTGCTAACTGACCATTAGCAAGGGATAATCTGTTGCAAATCAGATATTTTAATCGGTTGTCTTGTTTGAGCAGATCAACAGTCCAATTTCCCACATGGCTGCAGTCAGAAGATTCGTTATAAAGTGTAGTATGCTTGTTTTAATATTATTAGAGTAGTATCTCATATGTTGTTTTCTTAACTGAGACTGTGCTGTTATGAAACTGAACTTCGCTTAAGAAAGGATAGACTATAGGCTATTGTCTGCATCTTCAGAGCCATCTACAGCTGTAATACAATCATGCAAAGTAAAACCAACGTTGTTGGGGGTTTTCGTGAACATTGTTGAATATGCCGTTGTCTTTATTGAAATTGTCAAAGGACAAAATGTGTAGTGTGAATTAACACATACAATGGTAATAAAAATGTGCAGCGTCAGCCTAGCTTAAAATATTCCTTTCACAAACACACTGCATTTCCTCATCATGCACATTCACAGTACAGAACTTCCTTATCACGCCCTCGGACATGTGACACATCAGTGTCAGCGACTGTAGCACGTAATGGATACACTGATCAAACGTTAATATCCTCCGGGACATTTAGTGTGCAATCCAACAACAGGAGGAACCCTCCCAGAGTCAACCGTCCCATCCCGTCCTCTCCCTCCGATCCTGTTTTCTCACTTCACCTCAGCCAGAGGGAAGGACACAAGCTTTCAGTGTTTGAACTGCTTGCAGAAAGACATATCTCTCTGTCTTTGAGAAGACGTGACTCACCCAGGCCATGCCACCCATTTCTCATTTAATGAAATAAAAGCAGTTTGCTACTTGAATATTTATAGTTATTCATCAGTTCAAATGTGGGCCTTTGGCTTTCTGCAAGGGATATGTCTTTCCAGTAAAGAGGACGGAATAAACGTTGCCTCTTAATATATTTTGTGATGTGTCTTAGGGTCCCACTTTGCTTGTGTTTTCATTACCGTAGACATTGAAGATGTTTAGCTAGGTGGGTTTCTTTCAGCTTTTTACATATCACAGATTCTTGAAATCTAATTTGAAAATTTTAACAAAAGTAGTCTGATGTACTATTTGGATGCAGGGTGTTATGGTTTATATTTCAGCAATGCTGGAAAAAAAAACTGTTTGCAAATATATTTTCCTTTGAACAATATTTAATTATGTGGATGGGTTTGGCTGCTAATGAAAATGTTTAGAATGTGAAATAGCTGCCAACAAATTAGTTTAGGCTTGATGTTGCTTTGCACATGAAATGACCTGGAATAGACAGCAATAAAAATGGAAATGTAAAGGAAACATTCCCTCCAAACTGAATTCCCCGATGTGCATAATTTTATTGCCGACTTTCTATCCTCTCTGACTCAAGATTAACTAACTTGGACTGTTGCTGCCTGTGCGGGCATTTATAACAATTAATCAGGGTGAATTTGTCCTTGTTCCTCCAACCAGATCTGATTTTGTTTCTTCTTCTACATAGTGATCATCCTTTGGCTCACATCAATTTCCATTCAGACAACTTACATCACTCTCATTCCAGGCTCAGGCACTTGTATACTCATCTAAATTGTTATTATGTGTGTCTTTACTCTTTATACTGAACATAGAGTAAGCTGATTGTGCTTTTATCCTTTATCAATAGCCTTATGTTAACAATGGATCAACTGACCATGTGTAATGTGAAAGGATCACTTGCAGTGATGAAGAGCTGTTTCACAAAGCTCTAAGAACCATTTTAGCATATTTTTGCTAATTGTTTTGGCCGTTTTATTCGAGTCTCGTGTCTTTCAACATCTTCGTCTCCAGCAGGAGGAGGCTGCTTTTTACAACAAAGAGCTCAGATAAACTGACCGTAACTCAGCTTCCCAGCACCAAACTGCAAACAAACAAAGTAAGCAACAAGATAGTGGAGCATTTAGTAGCTAAAGAGCCAGATATTTTTGCAATATGTTGGTGGAGATAAAAAAGAGAGATAAAAGGAAAGTGAATATAAGATTCACAATTGTCAGTTGGCCAGAAACACAACTCCAAATTAATGTTGCTCTGGGTCTCCTGGATGTGTAAAGAGGGAACCTTTTGCTAACATGGTAGCCAAAATAAAAACAACCTTTAAGGTGCAGTCAGTGATAGGTTTACAGTGTGCTTTGCTGCTCCCAGATGGTAAAAAACAAAACAAAAACATAATTCATCTTTAACCTTATGAACATGAATTGGTTTCAATGTTCTAGCAGGGGAACAAAACACACCTAGAAGTGAAATTGGCAAGGGGTATTACAGAAATATCTTTCATGTAAGGTAAGCTGAAAAGAGCGCTAAGAGGGTATCAGATTTCAAACTCTGAAAGCCTTGAGTTTACTTTAATTAATTTCACAGGGTAAATTACTCTAGCACCCCTTTCATTAGGTAGATTTAAGGAAACAAAGGCCTTGTTGCAAATTTTTGTGAGAGAAAATCTCACCCACACAAGCTCTAGGTATAAGTCTTTTGTTTTAAATTCAAGGGCACAGCTAATGGAATCTGAGGCTCTTCACAATCTAGATAAGTGGAGAAGTAATCAGCAATTAATGCCTCTGGTTTTCCTCTTCACATCTGCTCGTTTTCATGTTTTTGTATTCGCTTGTTCAACCTGAGCTTTCTAATTTGTCCTTCAGAGAATGCAGCTCAATAATGCCACCTCATTAATTATTGAGAGGCCAGAAAGCCCCCTATACAAACAAAGTTTACAACAAAGACTGCACTCAACACATTGGATGTCAGCTGACATCAAGGCCCTGAATTTCTGTTGGTATCAGGAGAAATGTACGGAACAGTTGAGTCCGGTAAACCTCTTGTATTTGTGTCAGGAAACCTTGAAGAAACGCTTTCTGAAGGTCTGAGAAACCACAAATGGGTCTTGAAAGAAAGCTGTCTAGAAATCTCCACAAGACTTCAATATCCACACATGCTTTTTTCTTTTGTGTGTGTGTGTGTGTGTGTGTGTGTGTGTTTAGGTACAAAGACATGGCTGAAAGTAAAGTGGGATCCTGAGAGTAGTTGCATGAGGCTAAGGAGTAAGGCAGTGTCATGGCTGCCATTAATCCTAATTAGCAGAACATGACAGCAGCATATGGGTGTCCTCCAGTCAGAGAGCCAGACGGCTGCTCTCCATGTCCTGTTCCTGTCACTAATAGAGATGCCAAGACAAGGGAAATTCAAACTTTGAAAGATGTGTTATTCCTTCATTCTCTCTGGGAAAGACTGATGGGTCAAAAGCAGAGGCTGGACAATGTAAAAGCATTCCTGTTGATCCTTTAGTAATGGGATCCTAGTAACCTGAAATTGTTGCGGTTTGTGGACTGGAGAATGTAAAATAACAAGAAAAGCCATTAAAGATTGATTTGAAAGTTTTGTGACGTGTTTTTTTTTTCTGCTTCAGTGCTCAAGTAGCTTAAAGTCTGATAGAATGAAAACATGAAAAAACACTTGACCTACAGAAAAAGCTAAATCACTTAGAAATAGTTGTAGTAATGCTTTTAGGCTTGATTGGTCAAAGCCTGCTGCGGGCCAACCTCAGACTTGGCTTCCTATTGGCATTTTCATTCAATTATTTCATTGTAGACCTTTATAATCAAATTAGATACTATATGTTCATTGGAAGTCTGATTTGACCCATAGTTCAAGATTTTGTTTCCCAGATGACCAGACATGACAATGGTAACATCCAAAATGTATTTTTTTAACAACATTTTTAGTAGTAACAAAACCATAAACAAAACAGCAGTTTCTCCGATGTAATCTGTAAACGTTAGCATGTCTAACATTCATGCTAACTAGATTACTACCCACAGTAACAAGTTACTTCCAAGGCCAATTTAAAACAAATTCATGGAGCTATCATTAGTTTAATTAGCTAGCTAGCTATAGCTGATTTCAGCCAGCAAATTCAACGCTTGTCGGCTATGTGAGAAGACTGCTTTTGTCTGCTTCTGTGTGATATCCAGACCCCAAAGTTTCAAAACTTACTAAGACTTTAGGATGGTAAATATGCCTAGCAACAGTGGGTGTGGAGTTTACAGAACAGTCAATTGTAGATATTAAATTCTTTCTTATTTTTTGAGCACTTTTCATCCATGTTGGCTTAAAAGTTTGAATTTACGCTGTTTTTTACCTTGAAAACAGTAGCAGGTTTTTATCGGCAGACTCCATCTGCAAGTGTTAACTTTTAACACAAACAGTTTGATTGTGAGCGTGTGTTCCTGTCAATATCTGTGGCAGAGAAGCTTTTATGATTTGTTTTTAAGTTACACATCTCTACATATTGGCTGTAGATCTTAAGTGAGATATATTTAAAACATATTGTTTAAACTTACATAGTGTAGATAAACATCAGGTACACGCTCACACCTTTCTTTTCCTCTCTGTCTCCCCTTTTCCTCCTTTCTCTGAAGGCCAGCCTGAAATCCTCCGAGCCTAATCTCAGACTGCTACTTACATCAAAAGCCTGTCAGCCTGAGCACATGAAAGCCTGTTTTCTGAGAGCTGCTAGTCGTCTGACTGGAACACTCGACGCAGCTTTAATTTCTATCCTCCGAACATCCGACAGAGGAGCTGATTTGGTAGCCCATCCAGAGACATCCGTGGGTCATCACACATACACTTTATAAGTGTTTTCTTCTAATGGAAATACATTCAAATGTATTCCCCTTTATATATATATATATATATATATATATATATATATATATATATCTCCCTTTAACTATAAGAACCAGACAAAATAAAGTCTGAAAATCTGCAGCACAAACAAAACCTCATCATAAATTCGGCTCATACTTGCGATAAAAAGGCATGAGGCAATCAGCTTTGATGTTTAGCTCGTTCAATATTACTGTCAACTTTCAAAGTCAGTTATGGAGCCCATCTTTGTCTGCCAGTCGGCATACGACGGGTCTACACTCTGACTTCAATAGATCCAGTAAACAACATCTGGCTTCGTGGGAATTGTTTCATGACATTTATGAATGTATGAAATATTGCACATATCCACTGACACAGTCCAAATTGATGTAGACTGTGTGTATAAACAGATTCCTGAATCTTGAGGTGCGTGTTTGTGTTTTTAGTATTAATGACTGAATGAGTGAGTGAGTGTATCAAGATGAGAAAATGTCACACTGCCAGCAGGTGCAGGTATAAAACAGCCTGCAAATGAACCAGTCTCATCATTTTAAATCAGTTGATTAATAGGGGGGGAAAAAGTAACAAAAGCAGTTTGAGTTTGCTGAGGAGAGCTTCTCTAACAGCATGCTGTCTTCTGAGGCTCTGATGCTACAACAGAAGGTGCACTAATAAATCATGTGTTGCATACAAAAGCATCATAATAGCTCACGGGTTATTCAATATTGAGATGCTTAGGCCTGAATCAGAATGTAGAGAACAGCCTTTGTCTGCTTCTCTTTAAAAACGATTTTTGCAAAACATCAATTTGATATTCGGTGGATTTCTCCCTCCATTCTTTCCTCACCATTATCACTGCACTTTATTCAAGTCAACTCATGCACAGTGTTGTCTTGGCTCAATAAAGCATCTCACAAATATAAAGGCAATAAAAATATCATCCTTAAGATAATTGGCCTTAAGCTATTAGATAATAAGGATAATAATCAAGGACAGAGCAGCATTAGCAAGGCTGAGAAGCATCCTCCACATCAAATGATTATTTTTCTCTGCAACTTAGATAAGTAGGCTAAGTAGGACACTGTGGAGCTGAGAAATAGATCATTATCTGTCTGGAAAATATAATGTGTTGAGAAATGATTCTGGCAATTCAAACATACAAAAGCTTCTTTTATGTTCAGTCTTCTGGGTGGTGACAATGTAATCTGCCACCGTGATCTTTTATATGCCTGGAAGAAATTATCCGGGGTAACTCATCGGTCCTGCTTATAATGCATCCTAATTTTTTTTCGATACACAAATACATGCATGTGTTGTTGCGCTGATGGTGAGTGGACTGTTGAAAAGCTGGTGTTGATACATCTGTCTTTTCTGAAACTCTTGCAAGCCCATCTGCCAAGTCTGCCTGACGAATGATCCATTTGGTGGGAGACATTAACATATTGAACATGGGGGATATCGAGCCAAGGGATTACAGCAACACAATCCTAGATGGATCCGATCTCGAGGTATTAAAAATGAAATAAGAAATCTTTGCAGCCTTGCATCTGGCTGCTCTGTTCTGCTCCGCTTACTGCAGGTGATTTAGGAGGTTTAACAGTTGTACTGATCCAGCGGGATAATAAGTCTTCCTCTCTCTGACCACCACTCCCTCTAATTCTCTGTTATTCACACACATACACAGGAAGTTCTCTCTCAGACGTGAGAGATTATCGGTTGCACCTGTGGACTGAGTTTGAGCTATTCGCTGAGATCTTATTTTCACCAATACCACAGTGGCCATATGTGAGCTCAGTACTCAGTGTCTCAGTGTTTTGCCAGAAGGTTTGAGGGGAGCCTGAGTGTTAGTGTTGACTCAAGGTTTGCAAATGATTCAATTTAATGAGTCTGTCACTCGCACAGAGACGGAAATATACAAAGTTATGGTTATAATTATTTAGATATTCCTATAATCTTAATTAGATACATTTATTTCTTTAGGACTCAAATTATTCTAATAAAGGAGAAACAATCACTCTTAGTTGGTTGAACTGGTCACAACTGGTAGACATATGCAACTGGTGATATGGGTTGGTAAGAAGTCAGAGACCACAAGCGAAAAAGGTTGGGAACCACTGAACCAGACTACTACAGACACCAGTCAGTCAAACTCCCAGTCACTGTAGGTGTTAAAGATGTGAGTCAGTAATTTGCCATGTTTGGCACAGTATCACAAGCCGTATTTAAAATTAGACTATATTAGTCTATATATTAGACTATATAGGGTTAAAAGTTATGTGAGTTTTGTTCTGGCATTTATATTTATACATTTATTGTCTATTAAATCTGCGTCCTTCATTTTTGTTAACATCATGAGATATTTATGAAAATCCGATGAAATCTGGAAATCATGTAAAAAGCAAATACTCTACAGACCACCACACCACTCTGGTTCTGGCTTGTAGTTCATAAAGTATAGATAGTCCTGTGGTCACTATAAATTGTCAGCACCACATTCCTTTTATAAAAAAATAAAAATGGCTTTAGGATTTGTTAAATATACTAAAAGCAGTAGATTTTTATTTAATCTTTCCAATCCAATATACAGAAATTACGCGTCCATTTTCCTTTCATTAAGAGACATTGCAGGTAACATTTGTGTCATATATGCACAAAAAGAATCCAATAATTCATTTCAGTGTCTGTTTTTATCATATCAGTTTCAAAATGAGGAGTGGCATCTTGATCTGAACACTCATTCAGGCCTTTAGCCTCAGAAGACCAGTTTTCCACCACTAAAACCTGCAGCAATATCAAAACAGTTCTTTAGTTATTGAGCTCCGAAGACATTGGCCCCAGTAGGAAATTAGAAATTCTCTGCGAATGTTGATAGCTGTCTTATTTCAGTATCTTGGTGATAGGTGAGAAGCGGACTCGCCATTCGTTGGCCACTCTGTGGAAAAGGTTGATATGGAACATGTCATTTTTTAGATGATAAACTTGTTTAATTCCACTGTGCTTGACACGGCGCTGGGAATATGCATGAGTGAGTATGCATTATTAAAACGGCCTGCTCAGGCAGCCCTAATGCAATAAGGAGAGGGGTCCTCCATGTTAATCTTACAGGCGTTTCCTGCTGCTGACTGCGTGTGCATCAAAAGTTAGAGGCTATGTTTCAGGTCTTATTTTATAATCATGTGCAGCGTTTGCATATTTTACTGAAGATTTCCGAAGAGGGGGAATCCTGACACCCTGCCTTTCTTTTGAATCTGTACATGGATATCAGAAAAGATGAGTAAAGAGACAAGTCTATCTTTTCATTTTTTTAACCCATTGGAGGGGTGTGTTGATTAGCAGAAAATAAACACAGTTTGAGGCAAATTAACCATTATGTTTGAATAAAATTGTTACATCTAATCTTCAGTCACTTAGACTAATACAAGATTGGGTGAATATCCACATTGCAAGAATATGCTCATTTCTTAGCTCATGAACGACAGTAAATAAACGCTGTTTCTCCAAAGGACTGTAATAATTTAGATCCAGTTCCATAAACATTAGCATTAGCCAATCTATAAACTACCCAATGAGTTTAAAAACATCTACCGCAGTGTGAGACAGTAAATGTAATATTGAAATTGCACTCTACATCTTCTCCCCGTCTTGTGTTAAGTTTTTGAGAGCCCCCGCCCCCCTTTACGCAAAAGAGATTTCATCAGCACATTTTGAGAATTTATTAGGATCGCAAACTCTGACTGTCAAAGACATCTCCTACAGAATCATGAACCACATTAGAGGAATCTTTATCTGTTTTCAGCTTCTACCTTGTTTCACATTAAACTAAATTTCAATAGGAACAACACATTTCTATGTCTGCAAATTGCAGCTGTTATGGATGGCAACTTGTGTTTTTCTTTTCTTTTTACAGGCAGACAAGGGAAGCATCTTTAAAACTCGCAACGTGCACATTTTGATTTGTGAGAATCTGACTCTTTGTCATCCCAAGTGTGTTCATCAATCTCTTAACAGTAGCACAGGCAGACATGGGCATACGAAGATGCCCTTAATAAACCTTTATCTGAATTGCTATTGTCACCCCTCGTTAGCCGTCATTTCGTTCAGCGATCAGCTGAGTATCAGCAAATCCTCACTTGCTGTAGCCACAGCGCAGGCCCTCATGTGGCCCCCGGAGCAAGTCCAACGAGCTGAGGGAAGCAGACGTCAATAACAGTAAGCCAATTAAAATCACTCTTCGTTTAAGCTGTGATCTCTATTGATTTGCCTTTCAATTCTCATCCATCAGACCAGCAGACTGTCTTGAAGGATAGACTGTCGTACTGACTCTCTTTCTCAGCTGCCGCTGCCAACTTGCAGCAGCTTTTCAGAAAATCAAGGCGGCTGGTTACACAAGCTGTTTTGTAGACTAAACAAAACCGCGAGCTCTTCCAGTCTGAAAGCCTGCGGATTTGATTCTGTTGCAAAACTTCAGAGAGAAATGAAATGAAATATCGACTACATTTCAAAACAAACACAGAACACACAGTACAGAATAAAAATAATCAGAAATCAATATGGTTCCAGGTCATAAAACTAAACATAGTTCATACTGAACAAATATATTGTGGCCTTGTAGGGTGTAAATCTTTTGCTGATAAACTTTTCAGGAGTTAATAATAGCAGGTCTTAGCTCAACTTTCAAGTTCATTATACATGAAAATGAAACCTTGTCAGAACCACATAAACATGTTTTTCATAAACCAAAATATCTTCATTAAAAGTGCTCAGTATTGCTTCTCAGGGATTTTAGTGTCTTTCAGTTCTTTGCTTTGGTTTTACCGCTGACAATTTACTGTTTTGGTTCCATTTTCCCTCTCTCATCAGCGTTATTTCCTGCAGCAGCAGGCAGCTGTTTTCAGTGGAAAAAGCTCTGATAAACCCACTGAACTCAGCAACAAACAGCAGACAAACAAATTTGGCAACTAATTGGTGAACATAGTGGAGCATTTAGCAGCTAAAGAGAGAATTTTCCCCTCAGGAGTTGGTGCAGACCAAAAACAGAGCTACTAGAAAAGTGAATATTGGTGACATAAGGTGACAATGAATTTGTCAATGTTTAGAGCTAATTGTAGAGTAGTAGAGATCACAGTTACAAGAAATCTGCTAAGAAACAGGATGTAAATAGCTGCCTCCCCAGTTTAAGTCACATGCTTTGTTGAAACATCCATCCATCAACGAGAAGGCCTTGTCACATAAATACAATTAGAATGTTTAAAGCAATTAAACAATCCTTGACAAAAATATCTCAACTCTTACCTTTTTCTTTTAACTGATCATTATCATCTGATGCTGTTGTTTTTCCTGGAAGCACAGTAACATAGAGCAATTAGTTTTATTCTGACCATCAGCTCTGTTGAGATGACTTCAAGACATGTTCTTCAGTGGCGTTAAAAACCTGTCAAAGGCATTCTGCTTGATGATCAACTCTATCTGAAGGTCAGATAGAAGATGTGCATTGGCCCAGAGGCTCTGTTTCTCCTTTCTTTCTTTTCGTTCTTCTTCTGACATCGTCTCTCCCTCTCCAAAAGGCAGAGGGGGTTAAGAAGCAGGGTGGAGGTTGGTGCTAGTTATTTGACATGAATTGTAAATGAGTGAATAAAAGTGTGGATATGAGCGTCCATCTAAACAGCACTGCTTCAGCCTTTTTTCTTTTTTTTTTTTGCTTACTTTGATTTAATACTGTCTTGTAAGCATACCTAAATGTTAATAATTCCAGTGCTTGCGGATGCATTTCTAGCAAGCTCCCTGCTTTCTTGCAGACTCAAAGGCCTTGAACTGTCAGTGTCTTCCCCCCCGAGCACATACAGCACACGGTATCAACTTTCTGGTTCAGCAGCTTTGATAATAATCTGACCTCACCTGTTTGGTTGACTTAGGGAGTTATGATTTTCATTCTGTATGCTGTGTGAACACCACGAAGTGGGAGTCAGTATTCATCTTGCTCCCTCAACCCTCCTTTATTTTGCAGTGGTTATTGTGTGACAACAAGCCTCTTCTAATGCAGTGTGGTCTCAAGCAGCTTTGTCCTGGACTGAGGACATTTCTTTTTCACAAATCACTGCCAATTAACATTAAAAGCTGGCAAGAGATGGCACCTCCATTTTCATTACCATCTCCGGATAAAGAGCACCCACACAAACACACGGGAACAACACGTTAAAAGGTCATTGTGACAAGGTGACAAGCTGGTGATAAGTGTGAACTTTGGCAAAAAAACAAAAGCTAAAAAACCTGGATGTTACTATCAATTTAATGCAAAAATATGGTTGAAAGCTGTACCTAAAGGCCATATACATTATTACATGTAACTTTTTATAAAATAATGATACACTCTAGAGGAAAGTTGCTGTTATGCCTTTGATTTATTCATAGTGACATTTCAGAGAATGTGTGTACAGCTGACAGACCTGAAGTAGGTTATATGTAGTCCTACACTTAATACACCCTGAAAGTCTGGGGCACATCTGGCTCTTTTTCAGCCTTTATTCCTGCCTGAAGGCTGTGTTTCCCTTAATGCCTTGTACACTATGTTTTACTGCCCTGACAAGGCACCAAAGGTGGCAAGTACATTTATTCGAGTAACGTTAAAAAAACGTTTGCAGCTGACTACGTTGTACGTCTCATTCATATTTATAATATATAAAGCAGTTGAATAAATACTGCTACAATTATGTGAAGTGAACATTGTAACTGTAGGAGCACAAGACAGGTTTGCAATTATCTAGCTTTGTGGACATAAGCAATGCTGTTAAATTTGTATTTCTTAAAAATGCCAAATGCAAGTGAACGTTTGTTTCCATGCCCATGTGGATCCTTGGAATATCCAATGACTAAAATTATTAATTACAGGTTATAGTATTGTAATTCCCTGGAAAGTCTTTCATGTGGGTATCTTACATCAGCTGGATTCTGCCTGAAGAAAAGGTGATTGCGTGGCTATTTAAGAAGAAGCATCATAATTACATTCAAAGAAAATGCTTTCTGAGTTAAAATCAACAACTCTCTCCAGACTGCAAAGATGGACAACAGAAACTTCAATACCATAAAATGTATCTACATGATATGCACAAAAAGATACCAGAGCAACACAATCAGTAAAACATTTCTTATCTTGTAAGTTCAGGCTCCACTTGATGAAACATTTGCTTGCTGCTGATTAGAAAACATTAAGGTTTGGTCGCTGGAGGTGACGTGATGTTCCCAACACCAGAGTTTCCTTTTGGCAAAATCCAGTGAATCTGGTCATAGCCATCGCTTGTTTAAACATGGAGCAGCCTGAGTATCTAATTCCTGCTCACGGGTTAAAGTTGCAGCCCACGATGTCATCATGTGGCAGTGGGATGATGGTCCTCGATGCTTCCGAGGCTTCACCATGGCAACGCTTTGCCTGTCACACCCTGGCATTAGCCAAGGAGGCCCCTGGCAGCACTCGCTCTCCTCCTCAGCGCCGTGGCAACCCTGGTGTTCCAGGCCACCATATTGTTTCAGCAATGATTAATTACCATCCTGATGAGATGTGAAGGCTCTGAAAATGTCACAGGAATGACATGGGCTTGTCAGTGTGGGCCAGCAGGGAGGAGCGTATCACACACAGACATCTGGAAGGATAGGGCGCACCGGCCGCTTGCAGGCTTTTCAAGGGGAAGAATTTATTATTACCTGAGCTGGTTTCTGTTGGAAACAAATTTTATGATATCTTTACATTAGCAAAGAGTGCTCTACAAGTTTGGATTTCAAGCTCTTTACTGACAGAATGAGATGTAAACCTAATTAAAGTCAAACCAATTTATCATGCAATGTCATTTGTTTGCTTTCCTAACTCAACAGTCAATATTAGCTCTGAGCAGTAAACACCTGATTATATTAATTATTACGATGCCTCTAAACATGCCCTGAGTGCTTCTCATTTATGCTGTCAGCATACAATAACCTCTCTTGCAGATGAACTGTAGGTTCAAGATGTCTGCACAAGTGTTTAATCCATTTGTGTTTGTGAAAAAAAAGCAGAGGAAGGCATTGCTTGATGAAAAACACAAATGACATACCAAATTTCCCTGATGAATTGGTCCATTTACTGAAATAAATTGAATTGATGCAAAGGATCCCAGAGGAGCAGAAAATTGTTCAGCTATGGATGAAAACCCTCTCATAGCTGCAGCACCTACAAGCAGCTGGGCTTATTTGTATTACACATAAGACTTGTAAAGATGTGCTGACAGTTCCTGTTTATCCCACTTAATAAGAGCAGATTTTTCTTTGAGCTAAAATGTTTGCTAATTAACTTGGGACAAAAACAAGAACAAATGCAATTATTTAAATGAATGAGTCTGACTTCCTTTTCTTATTATATGAGAGATGCATGTGTAGAAATCTAAATGATAGCTTCGCTTCACAGAGAGGAAATTCTATGTTTTGTTAACCTGTTATTTTTAGCTCAGGTAAACCCTCCATTAAAACATCAGGTATCCATATGGTAAAGCAGATTGTGAGTTTCACTGAAAACAGCTCATCCAAGTATTTCCATCACTGGGCAGCCGTCACTTCATGTAAAACCATATGTTTAAAAATGATAAAGATGTCATTTCATGCTAATTTGGGCCTTTCAAAGTCACATTCAAGGATCTTTTCTTTTTCCAGTCAAATATGTTCACGCCTGTGGGTGAAACAACATCATCAAAATATGGATTTTAATATTTTCTGTTACTTTTCTGCACATTGGCAACAGATCCCAATACATCCATCTCTCACCATCGTCACTTAGAGGTTGAGAAACATATGGTGAATCACCAGAATGGCTGTGTGAGCAGATGTTGGTTAAGTGAAATGCATTTGATCTTGAATGATTAGTGTCCATCAGAGCATTTCCTTGTTTGGTGTCCTAATGATCGAGCTGCTGTGACAGCGTGTTTCCTCATGTTGGTTTTATGGGCAACTTCTCCACACACCATTACCAGTTCCAGATCACTGATGTCAGCATTGTAGGTCAATTTATAATGTGTAGTGGAGAATTATCAACTCATCTGGATGCACAGAGAACAACATCGTTAACTCAGCAACATATACAACTTGTGTTTTACCTGACGCTAAACAGGTGTATCTTACCTGTCAGTCAAAAGTACAAGAACAAGCCAGATTTAACCAGGTTTGAAGAACGTGCACCTCCCTTTAGTCGTCTCTCTTAGTGAGTTTTTCTCAGTTGGCGTCACTCATTGCTTATCCTAACCTTAGCCAGACCATTTGCCATGTGCAGATATTGTAGAAAGTGAACATTTTAAAAACATTTGCATTGAGTATAAATAATGAGGTTACTACATCAAGTGCTTTGGATTTCTGGAAATCAATTTGCTCACTTGTCAGTGACACAGAAAGGGCTGACCTGTCTGTCTTTAGTGACAAGATGCAGTTCAAAGAATTATTCATTTGTTTCAGTTATTTATGCCCCTTTGTTGGTGTGTGTGCTCAGTCAGAACTCTTGTAGACCTCAGCATTTGTAACCCTTATTTTAGAATAAGTGATGTATCTTTATATTAATTGGTACAACTTATTTCACAGGCTTGAAAACTTTCCAAGCATCATACTGGACATGAAGCCTTAATTTGTTTTTGTTTTTATCAAATGTGCTTAATTCTTACCTCTCAATCACCTGACACCCAAACGACAGTCAGCCAACTCTTTTGGAAAGAGCTGAAAGCCACAATAGAAGACTAAAAATGGAAACTAAACATAGACAGCATATGATGGGCAGAAACTGTAAAAGACTTGAGTATTTTTATGGAAGTGTCTGGTGTAGGATTTGCTCGTTAAGCCATTTAACAGATATAAACAGCATAAAGCTTTCATGTGTCTTTGGCTTGTAAAATTTTGGCATGGAAGGTAGCGAGAGATATTGCAATAAGATAAAGTGAGGAAGACTTCAACCACACTAACAGCCTTCTATCAAGAAGATTATCAAAACTGGGAAATATGTCTCACATTGTGAGGAAACTGAGAAATTATAAGGGTCCAACTTGCAATAATATAATTTATTAGTCCCTATCAATCCATTTTAGACTGTTCATTATTCCAGTATTGATTTCCAATGAAAGCAGTCAGTTAGTTTCATACTAAACGCTTTAAAAAAGACAAATTATTCCGGCATTGAAAACCTGCTTACAACGTAATACAAAGCCCATTGCTGTAACGTTGTAATTATTCTCCTCCCAACATCATAGACGGTGTTTGAGGTAGAAGTCAGGCAGTTACCTTCAGATCCGAATAGAGTGGGAGCTGACTGACACGAGGAATATTCCTGCCGAATGGTAATTTGTTTTTTCCGCCCCATATTGGTAGAAACCCTCTGCCCCCTGTGCTTTTGAAATGCTTGTGTGATTAGAAGCAAAAACTGGGGAACACGTTCTCCAAATACACAGATGATTATACAAGCTTTCTGTTTCATCTGTAAATGAGAGGGTCTGCAGCATCTAGACAACTTAGTTTTTTTTAGAGTACATGTCTCTTTAAAAAAATGTAGTTCAGACTGTGCAGTTTTCTCTGAATCACAGTAGTCATCAATGGTTTGTTCCTTCTCACCTTGCAGTTTTACATTGTTTACTTAAAAAAATGTTGTAAACATAAAATTCAGACATTATAGAATTCACAATAAAGCACACTACTAAATTGCACCAATAAGCAAACATCAGCCACATCAACACACTTCGCTGAACAAAACAAAACAAAACAAACACCAGCAACCGTCCTTGGGCTTGGTTTGGGCTGAGTTGAGGGGCAACCTAAAGACTCAGAAAGTGTGTAATGAGGATTTTACTGCTCATGGGGACTGGAGGGAAACAGTGGTCTGCTGCCCTGGTGGCTTGTGCTGGGGATCAATGGTCATTAATCTTTCTAGAGAGGCTCCGGCTGCACTTTTTAGGGGGTAGAAGGATTGCTGACCCAAGTACAGGACGTCTTTCTGGGTCCAACAGGCAAGGTTTTCTGTGTTTAGACGCCACAGCACTTCTCGCCTGTTTCGTCCAACTCCAAGCGGAGTGGAGTGCAGATACAAGTCATTAAGCAGCAGCTGACAGACATGGACTTACTGTTCTTTTCTCATTTCTGATTCTGCTGTAAAATATTTTTTATTGACTATGTATTGTCAGCACTGGTAGACGAATTCAGATTCTTTACCTAAAAGTAAAAATACAACGATGGAAGAAAGAAAAAGTCCTGCATTCAAACTCCAACTAAAGTAACTGTATAAACTGTAAAATATACTGGTTATTAGATTGTTACTACAGTTGCAACAATGTGTAGTATTTTGTAAACATAACGTGTTTCTCTTGTGTAAAATCTTAATCTGAAAAGTAAATAGTAACTGTCAGATAAATGTAATAGAGTACAAAGTACTGTATAAAATGGCATAAAACTAAAGTACACGTACCTCACGATTTATTACATTACCTGACTTAATATACTTGTTTCCACCACATGCATTGTAAAGCCACTTATTAAATGTTACACTACTTTAAACAATTATATTTAAGATACATCAAGTGTAAGACCTACATTCCTCACTAAATAGATATAAAAATATAATTTAAAAGGTTAGGGTTAGGCAATTAAACACTTCCATATTCTTTTACAGCTCCAGCGTTACAAAATGACCAATAAACCACCCGGGATGGAAAGAGCAGACCTCCCTACTGCTGTGAAAAATGTTTGGAGGGTACCTTTCACTCTCAAGTGAAGTTGTGAAATTTAATAACATCAAAGTATGGTTGAATAGTTTAATGAACCTGCACATATAATCCCTGTGTGATTCAGCCGCCCACACAAGCAGCTAATGTAACGTCATAAAGAGTTATGGGCAGCAATCTAAGTACAGCTGTCATCACACAAGATATAATAACAGTATTTATACAGTCTTAGAAATATTAGAGCAATGTACCATGGGGTATTATACTCTGTATGACATTGTGCCATTAAAGTAGGCAGGCGACTTATTGACTTATAGTCTGTTGACTGTCTTACTGTAAAAGCTACAGGGAAAAAAAATGTTATCTTATGAGAGAATGTTTTCAAAGTTGGTGAGTGCTTCACTTGCTCCCTCAGGTCAACACAGCTTGAATAACTAAACACTATTCAGTTATGGAGGAGTCGGTATCCTTCATCTGTCCCACACTGTGAAGAGCTGTGTTTCGGGAGGGCGTAGACTGTAAATGCAACCTGTACCTCACCAACAGGCACAGCGCTGCTTGACTGGAGTCAAGGGCACTTAGTGACATGATACTAATAGAGGTTGGCACTGAGACATAAAAAATACAAACACATTTAGTTAAGAGGGCTTCAAGGATCTCATAGGACAAAGCTGTAACTCTTTACACCCCAAAAACAGCAGCAGTGCCATAAATATGAGGTTTTCAAAAGGAGCAATTCATCTTTGCGTTTGAAATCCCTTTTTACCTGCTAATTTCAGTGCCCAATATTGTGAAATACATTAAAAAGCATGAGAGAGCATGTAAGTTTTCCACCAAATGATTCTTGGCAACAAGACATGCACTGTGTCCTACAACATACTAATGTTCTACAGTATGTGCCACCTAATATCATCATAACATACTGTAAGCAGTTAGTACGCAAAATATCCACATACTTTACCATTTTATACTGACAGGAAATGACACAAGACACAAGATGTCAATGAAACAGCAACTTTGGAAAGCTACTGCCAGTTTACAAAGCGTTTCTCCTAAAATGTAACACTTTTTGGTTTTGCAAGATTTTTTTTTAGCTGTTTAACCACCACCCACAATTTATTGACCATATTTAGTATGCACACTGTCTGCTTTGACTATACTATTCTGGTGTGAGCACATGCTATACTCAAAACCTGTTTAGATTCAGTATGTAGTATGGAATTGGGGCATAGCATACAAGTCATTCATTCATTTTGAATAGATAAACTACAGATTTGATCTGATGATGGTGCCAGATGAAAGGTTAAGAAATCACCAACGTCATTACAATTCATCCTGAGAGGGACATGAATATCTGCACCAACTTCCATGGCGATCTAATACAGATTTTTTATTCTGGATGAAAGTGGTGGACGGACTGACTTTATATTCCCATAGTGCCACATGGCTTTAAAAAAAGCCATGTCATGTTGAATGAATTTATAAATCACAAAGTTGTTGTATTTCTTTTTCTGGTGGCTTCACCAACTCCGCAGCTCCCAAGTATCATGTTTCTATATTTCTGTCTCTTTCTCTAGTCCTACTAAAATGTCATTAAATCCGAGGCAGGCTGCAGTTAAAGGCCCTCCTGCATTTATTTTGACACACTGGCAGATGGTGTTCCTGGTTATAAAACAGAGCCAACTTTATTGAAAACTGCCACACAGAGAGACAGCAAAAAGCTCAAATACAATAGCCCATCCCTGTGATCAAATGGGGAAAGGTTATTACAGTACATACAAGTGAACATCTGACTCCTACGCTGCTTCCATGTAAACACCTCCAACATGGCAAAGGCTCTACATGCATCACAACCTTTCCTTTTTATAGACCATTTATTTTTAATGTCTTCCTGCCCACATACTTTTTTCCTTGGTCAGTATCACAATGGCACCAAGGAAATATTTTATACATTCAGCTCATTATTCACTATGTCTAATTAATGCTACACTCGAAATAAGGAAAGTGCAATTTAGCATCTCCATCCTGTCCCTGTAGGGGAATCCATTTAGGTGCAATGTAAAATCCTCTTTGATGTAGAAATCTATTTTCATTGGTATCCAGAAGTGTTGATGCGCAACACAACAGCTGACCCTCTATTTTATATCCCAAAAGGAATTCATATTGCTGCAGCCCCTGTAGCTATTTATACTTTATAATTTAAATGTTATTACATTTTTCTGGGGTTTAATTGAATGTTTGTGCATCCGCTCTATCATGCCTTTACCACACCTTGTAAAAGTTGATATTTGTCTTACATGTTTGAGGCAATAAAGGCGTTGAATCCACCATATGGGATATTTTGATAAAGCCTAAACCATTTAAAATCTAAACTAGTAGTATAATATCAAATCTACAGAACGGAAGATAGGTGGGGAGATTATAATCACGTACAATGTTTTTTGAAGATTTAAATTTGAACAAAACACAGCACCCAACATCTGATGAAAGATTACCTTAAACTGCTTTTGTTTTCAATGCGATTTAAACAAACAAAATGCACAGTGACAGACACTCAGTCAGCTGACACATCCTCTTTTCAGAGAGTTCGTTCACAGGAAAGGAGTATTGCAGTTTTTCAATTAGTGTGTCCCACTCATTCCAAACGTCTGTGAGCAAAAAATAATAATGGAAAAATTAAGCTCTCAACTGCAAGATGAGGATAAATAAACAGCCTCCTTGTTATTGCATGAGCAGAGCCTTGCCTTGTAGCAGGCTGTGGTGGTTTAATATTTAATTATATTCTTTGACTCCATCAGCAAAACTATGGCAAACTAAACTGTGAATCCAATGCAGTGTTGTTTGAAAGTGGACTCCTAAAAACTGTGTCACATATGAGAAAGTCGATATGAAGTAGTAGTAGGTTAACAGCTGTCTTACATTGCTCCCCCTGTTGGGGTGTACTTGTTGTGATGGCTGCGGTCACCTATAATTAACTCCACCTATGTATATTGATTGTGAAATTGCCAGAATAAACACTAAAGAAGGGAATGCCCGAAACGTCCGTCTGGCAATATTAAAAAGTCAAATTGGAGGGCTGTCCTAGTTTTTCTTTATCACATTCAAATTACAAACAGTGGGGCTGTTTGTTTTTATGCTCTGAGTTTTTCTTGGCCCACAGCCGTCCAGTGAAGGCCCAGATGACCCACATCAGGTCCAGTCGAGCTGAGCAGAAAACAAGGAATCAGTGTGGATCTCATCTGGTCTTCAATGTGGACACATGAAGGACCTCAGCTGGATCTGAGTTTACCACAGCATGCACTCACAGGAGAGCCAAATACACTAATTAGTTACATAAAGAGTTACTTTCCAAAACTAGATATCCACCCATCATAAAAAGCATCATTTACTATTTCAAAGCGATTGCTGGCATCAACATAGAATTCCCTGTGGAGGCTAATAGCATCAGCAGATGTCAGCTTGCAAAAAAAAGTGACATTTATAAATACTATACTATACTACTATACTAATATATTCAGCAATTAAACACTACATATGACTACTTTGTGTGGCAATTGAAGATGCAGAAAAATGTATGCGCATATGTGTGTACAATGTATCTAAACGGTGACTTGTAAATATATACACTACCGTTCAAAAGTTTGGGGTCACATTGAAATGTCCTTATTTTTGAAGGAAAAGCACTGTACTTTTCAATGAAGATGACTTTAAACTAGTCTTAACTTTAAAGAAAT
>JAVQJL010091740.1:0-20090 GCA_036024295.1 Nannoperca obscura
GAGTAATCAATTCATGCACATGACATGCAGTCCCACTTCTCAAAATAATAAGTACTGAAATAAGTTTAGTGCAAGGGAAGTAGCCGCCAGTACTAACAATATTATACTATGGAAGTGTACATATATCTATATATTGCACATTTCTGTCGGTATTGCACAAAGTATTGCACGCCAGTGTGGTGGTAGCAGTTTGTGTAGTGGTCTACCAGGGTTCGTGGCGGTTGTACAGTCTGACCGCCGCAGGATCATGGCAGAGCAACCGTCCCACACTGAACTCAAACTATAACAGCCACGTCTCACATTTTAGTGCCTGTACTGGTATCTAACCTACACTTGTGTATATATACATGCAAGCATCAAACTAACAAATCCTTTAACTGACTATGCAAACTAGTGGTGTTTGGCTAAAATGAGCCTAAAAGTTATTACTATGTTGTTACTGTGTTGTATCCAACTCTCTTGCTCTTTAGGCAGTGGTGCTGACACCAGAGATCCAGCCAGCTGTAACTGGAAGTTCCTCCCCACAGCCTGACATCTCATTTAGCCCCAGAGACTCCTCCTCCACAACTCCAAACTCCGCTCACAGAGTCAGCTCTGTCAGTGAGGTTCCCAACATTGCAGAGGGCAACAGGTAGTTTGATTTAGTTTTTTGTTGCTTCGTTTTTTGGTAGGATTTATTTTTATTCTAAATCATATTTATTGACTGATTATTTGTTACATTTGTCTATAAGTACAGGGGTGAGTTTGCATGCTTGGTATATGGCATACTTACATACATCAATAATAAGATTAACTGATACAGTATATAAATTGATTTACAGGGAAGAGAAGAAGATGACAGTCACTGTGATGACAAAACCTGACAGTGATGAAGAGGATGCAGGGAACAGCCACACCTCACGCAGCTACTCACGCTCTCTCTCTCACATTAGTGAAAGCAGTGCTGATGGCATTGTATTGACAGACAGGTCAGCCGGCGAATCAGGGGAGGTGATGTCTTTGGCCTCAGGGCTCTCCATCAATGACATTGAAATGGAGCTGCCCAGCAGAACTCCTGAGCCGCCCAGCTCTGCTGCTGCTGACACTAACCTGTCACCAAGTAGGCTCTGTGTCGTTGAAGAAAACACAACAGCTGACGATGTCATAGATAAACATCAACATAGGAAACAACAGGATACATCCAGCTCCCTCCTCACATCCTCCTGTCCTAGGACTGAAGGAGTGGACCCTAACACACAATCACAAATAAACACACACCCACAGCTAGAGTGCAACACACTCACAGAGAGCGGGGATGTGCTGTATGTAGCCCAGCGGGTGTTGGTGGAGGAGGAGATGCCAGGTGTAGGAGTGGATTGTCTGTCCAGAGAGTGTGATGGTACGGTGGACAGTGGATTGGAGGATGCCCTGGGAGCTATAGTTTCCTCTCTAGATGATTACAGAGGACAGTTTCCTGAGTTACAACTACTGGAACAAGAGCTGAAGCTACTGCAAGTTATACTGAAGGTGAGGATGGAGCATGTGTGAGAAATGTGGGCAGGGGTGGGCAGAGTAGCCAAAAAACTGTACCCAAGTAAAAGAACTGTTACTTTGTTAAAACAAGTTCTCAAAAAGAAGTGGTAATCAAATGACTTGAATTAACTGATTAACTCAATTAAATTAAAACAATAGAAAAAAATATAGGCACACCACTGTCGTTTTCCCACTTCATTTATTTTATGTGGATATGACTTATGACGGATGATCTTCTTCAGGTAAAGGTAGACAAGTGATTTATAGTCCGATTGTAATGATCTGTTACATATACACCAGAGCAATATTCCAAGTCTGTATCTCAAAAGTGTGATCACAAAATTCCCATGTGAATATTACATTAGTATTATACTCTTTTAAATGCATCATTACATAAATACATGTTTTAATTACATTCTTTGCTTGTTGTCTCCCATATTATAATATGATAATTATTCCAGTATAGATGTCCTGAGTCCCAGCATCCATCACAGGCAGCCACAGATCACTCCAATCACATAAAAAAATACTTATACTGAAAAATACTGAAATACTGAAAATGTATAATATCACATGAGTTGTTAAGGCTAACTAGGAGATAATAACTTAAGATTTCATCATTAATTGCGTAATAAATACAAGTGTGTTCACTTCTTTACTTTGAGGAAGATCATCTGTGGTTGAATAGTTGTATCCATCAAGTCCACATAAAATAAAAGTAGTCTGATTTTGCATGTATACTTTTCTGTCTCTTGTCATCAGGCTACATGAATGACCATGTCTAGTTAAATGGCTCATACAGTTACAAGACACACACCAATAGCTAGAATTTTGGAGCTTGAACAGAAAGCAGGACCAGCAGTTAGTTTTGAAGCATGTGTGTGTATATAGTATTACACTTATTAGCATTATTACAACTGCTCTATGTCAATAAGGTGTCAGCACAGTTCTCTGATGTACTGACCCAGACCAGCGTTAACAACTGGAGTTTGCTACACTCTGTGCTGTGGTCTGTTAATATCTGCTGTTTGAAAGCCATACTCCGACAGTGGAAAATAAAGGTGAGGCCATGGATGCTTTGTCCCATCTGGGGGTGATTTTAGGCAACAATGGCAAGAAAAACTCCCTTTTAACAGGTAGAAACCTCGAGCAGAACCAGGCTCTAGGTGGGCGGTCATCTGCCTCGACCGGTCCATATCCAACTCCTTTTCTTATCCGTCCATCCTTTGAAACAGTGCTTTTCTCTTTTAGAATATGGTGCTGTAGCATATGCCATTATTCTGTTATGAAGGGTCATGAGGGGACATGGCTGCTGTAGCATAACAGTCCCAGCAGGCCTAGGATCAGCTGACCACCAGCCTCTTTACATAAATATAAAATGTATAAAATAATAAATAAAAGTAGCGCAATAAATGTATCCAAATCTTTTAATTCTGTGTACATTTTAACAGAAAATCTAACATGTTAAATTACTACATAGGAGCCTGTTACAATACTATGTAAATGATTACCCGGTTTGATCACAAACAAAACATACTGGCTCCACCTGGGTGCCCTTGATGTGTGATTGTCAGTCATTAGTCTAATTACTGCTGATTCAAGGTGACATCTATGAAGTGTTGGACAGTGTCGGACTGTGTGTGTTTGTGTGTTTGTAGGGCGGTAGGCATAGCCGTTCACCCAGTGTGGTCAGCCTTACAGTGGAAACAGCTCTGGGCAGCTTTGACTTCCTCAACACATCTGACTTGGAGGAGGAAGAGGAGGATAAGGGCAACAAGACGAGTAGAAATGACAGGTTAGTGATGACGAATGAACTCTTAGTGAATACACTGAAAATCCAACTAGATATTTTGCAGACTTCACATAAGATGCGTGATTTATCAAAAACTTCATCGAGAATCGAGTCACACACTCTTCATCAGTCCATACATATGAAAAACATAAGACATGTTCCTATAAAGTAAATAACCCCTCTGTTATTGCACAACTTTTCTCATTATTATTGTAGTATCTTGCTGCCATCTAGTGGAGCTGTGTTGTACATACACTGTAACGGTGTTGATTAAACTGGTATTTGCCGATGTGAGAGCTTGTGAGCACCTCATACCTCATATACTTTCATAACATAACAAAATGGAAATACGACTTCATGAAGATTTATTTTCTAGGCTTAAAGTCGCAAACTGCATGCCATCTCTCATGTCAAAGCTATTATCAGCAAGTTTTAGTGGTAGCTAGGGATGCACTTATCCAACTATTTTCCTCCCTGTTTAGATTCTGATACCTAAACCTTGGCCAAGAGCAAATACAGTTCTCATCCCAGTATTCCTTTGTGTCTTTATACCTCACTGTATGACAATAATTGGGACCATTATGTGTAAAAACATTAGGCTGGCACTACACATCATCATTTCTTACCTACAAGTGGACACATTCATACACTAACATCCTTTTTAGGCATTAGGTTAATATTATTGTTTTAGATGGTACATGAAGTTGTTTAATTACAAGTTTATATTGACGCCAACTAAGAAACAGTATTACTTCTGTATTACTCACTCCAAGCTGGAGTGTTACTGATACAGATTTGGTATTAGCAAGGACAAATCAACATGACTAAATGTCTACAGCCATTCTAGCCTCTCTGTGCTTAGACATAGACAATTTCCCATTGAGGGACACAAAAGAAGTGAAAAATTGAAAAATAAAAATGAAATGTCACTGCAAATTCTTCTTGTATGTGTTGTAGGTCTCTGCAGGACAGAGGCTGGGACAGCCCCTCTTCCTCCACCTCCCCTCTCACCACAGGCTACACCACTCTAGACTGCTCCCTGGTGGTCCACTTGAAGAACTGTAGCAAACAGCTGTTGGTAGGAGAATGTTCAAATGCCTGTAAACATGTACTACTTGGAGCTTAATCAATTTGTTTGTAACATGTAGGAATGAATCAAACTGATACATTCTTTAAAAAGTAGCACAATAGTAATTTTAAAGTTGAAATACAACATGAAGCAGTAGCAGCTGCAGCAATTCAATGATTTATTATTGTGGTGATAGTTGTAACACTAAATGTTGTAATAGTAAAGGTAGATTTTCTGTGAAAAACCAATATAAGATTGGTCAGTTCTAGTAAATATACTGTAAAACCATCCATGTTATTAGAGGTGGACCACAGAGGACCAAATGAATGCTTCAGTTAGAAAGATTTACTGTTGTGTCAAAGCTGTGGTTCTGAAGAAAGTGATATATGGAATTATGTCTGTAGCGTCTGGGTATGTTTGGTCCTCTGCGCTGTGGAGAGATGTACGCCTTAGACAGACTGCTGAGAGAGGTTCAAGTACTGGAAATCATCCGACGTATCATCAAGGACAACCCAAGACGCCTCAGAAAGCCTGCTGAAGGTGAGCTCTAGTATCTATACATCTGTCTGTCTGAACATTACATGCAGCCGTTACTTCCGTATTCAGAAAGCCAGTAGATCATCAATATCACTCGTGTCACCTTTGGACACCTTCCACTGACAGCAAGTGGCAAATTCAGATTGGGGTACACAGTGTACGTTGCTTTCTATTTAATGAAGTGAACATGCACAACACAACTCAGCTAACTTGCATTTAAGTGATATATAACATATAAAACATCATATCATTAAACTGACTACCCATAGTATTGCTGGTAAGATCCAGAACTGTAGCCGATTAAACTCATTAAACTACGAGTCCTTGCGCACAGCTGCCTGCCTAGCATTCTAAATTTGTTATTTATTGACACCTTTTTAACTGTGCATCTTCATCTGGATTTTCGTCAACATACACATAGTGATAGACAATCATGCTGATTTGAGAGAAAACCTAATTCCTGGAAATAGCAAGGCTTTGTAAAGGCATGAATTGTGCATAATTTGAAGTTACTCTGACTCTAGACTACTGAATTACAGCTATTTAAATGCATCATATTGCCGCAGCATCATTTATAGCCGCCATTTGTAGTAGAGTCGAGCACATCATCTAAATTTGGTCACAACTGTGCAGTGTGTTCAAGAATTATGGCATACTTTAATGTGAACAACCAAGTGAATACACTATGAATGCCCTCCAGTGTGGCTGTCCTGATCAGCTATAAACACTTTTACTTCATGCCATGGTCGTACGACATTTTATGCAAACTGGTTTGTCTCAAAACTACCGAACTTGTTTCACACAATCTTATTCATGGTCATGTAAATAAAGCAGATTTTAATTTTAATGGGCAGACGTATTCAGACTATATATTCTAGAATATATCATGTATATATCAGCATATATCATGGTGCTTTCAAGCCAGCTTAGCTATGATGAAAGTGAAAACTAACTAAATCTTCACAAAACATTTTTGAAAGTTTTCCTGTCATTTTAACAGTCTAAGTGTGCTAGAAAGTTTAAATATAGGTTTATGTGTGCTGTAGACTCAGTGTTTGTGTTTCTGTCAAGTCTCAGTCTGCAAAAGGTGTCTGATGTTTCTTTGTGCATGCAGCTGTGTGGAAAAGGTTCTGATGGGTTTAGCAGAAACTAAACAAGCTTTTTCTAAGCCTTAAACCGCATCATTAGCTCAGAAAAGGCTAGTAAGTGGACCTTTTGAGTTCACATTATTTTCTCAGGTCAAGAATGAACGTCCAACTCTTTCTTCCGTTCGTCTCTCGTTATTCTGACCTATTTTCTCTCCTTTCCAGTGATACCACAACTGGGCTGGTGCCTGGGTGCTGTGTCATTGTGGCAACAGTGTGTAGGGCAGGGCAGCGTGTACAGCGTGCCTGCTGAGAGGTTCCTGGTTACACTGTATACAGTCTACTCCAGCATCCTGCCTGAGAGGGCCAGCAACATGGCCGATACAGGTACAGCAACATCTGTGTACACGTTCGTGTGTGTACAGTACATGTTAGTTTGTGTGCCATGTTAACACCTGTATGTGTGTTTGTCCAGTGTTCTTGTGTGTGGTTGAGCGAGTGTTGGATCAGAGGTTGCCACGACGAGGCAGCAGCAGAGACAGAGTGACTGTGACGCTGTTCCAGCTGTGGAGTTACTTGGAGGCCAACAGCATCAGTGACATGGAAACACACATCACTGAGCTGGCAGAAGAAGGTATCACACACACACAAAGCTAAATGAATGCAGAATAAACTTCTGATCAGTGACAATAATAAGGGATTACCTCCCTCCAACAGTGTGGTTGGTGCAGAGCCTGGCGTCATGTGACCAGGATGTAATAGTCCACACTCTGCGGCATCCTACTGAGTGCAGCCTCAGGAGAGAAGGACTTCACGCTGTGGCCAAATTACTCAAAGACCCACGAGGAAAAGTGTCAGCCTCTGCCAGCTCCGTGCTGAGAAGCCTGGCTGCCCAGCCCAGACAGAGAGAGCAGGTGAGAGACACTCCACAGAGTGGGTGTGTACTGTGTGTGTGTACAGAATGTTTCAAACACACACACACTTTTACCAAAATCACCAACTTGTAAGCAGGATATCTAGTGAGTGGGACATTTTATGGTGTAATGGCAACACTGTTTCTAAATTTCAGCATACATACATATTGTGTCATATTTTGGCTTGTCTGTGCTAACATTACTTATTATCTGCCTGCATGTACAGCAATACTGATATTTTGTAATAAGATAAAATAGGCCATTGGGCTCTGATCATAACTCTTCCATCAGGCATGCAGTACCTGAACATGCATTACATGAACAGCAATGTAAAAGGTCGAGCAGGGCTTGATCATGAGATTACTCAGTACATAATAACATAAAGTGCAGAAGCTGGTAGCACCCTCATACTTCCAAGACAGAAATCACTGTACATTCTCCTCCTCAGGCTCTGGTCAGCTGTTTGGAGTTGCTGGAAGATGAGAATGTGGACAGCAGAGTCTGTGGATGCAAGGCCTTAGCTTGTCTCAAGGTACAAACACACACACACACACACACACACACACACACACACACACACAGCTTGTGCTCCTATCCAAAGCTGTTTCACCCTGTCAAAATACTATTTTAGGGAAACATTGATCTACTATATGAAACAAATGTGTTAATATTTAAAACACTGTAGCTGCAGCTTGTCTGTACTGTATAACACAGTATGCCTTTGTCACACTGACCACTGTATGCCATCTGTTGTCATTCCAGGCCAAAGAAAGTATTGACCAGTTAGTGTATCTTTGTCGGACAGACAAGGAGGAAGTCAGAGATGCTGCCAAACAAGCTCTTCTAGTGCTCGGTAATAATAACCATCATATAAGTTAGAATGACAGACAATACATTTCCTAGATACACTGTTGGGCTGGCTATAAGAAGCAGAAACAGAGGAAAGGGTTGTGATTATCTCACTGCATGGCTGTAAAGAGGTGTACATTTCAATAAAATAAATTTTTTTACAGAAATAGACAGTGTGTGTCTGGTAGGCTCAGGCTATATTGCATCACATTTGTCAGTTAATGAAAGTTTATTGTGTGTGTTTTCGTGTCTTATTTTTCATTCTGGTCAGTTTTGATTTTTAAAATCAGTTCTAAAACAAATTGGGAGCCAGTGTAATGAAGCTGAATTGTAATAACTGAGAAAAATAACAAGAAGATAAGTAGTCTAACCAGAAATGCAAGCTGTCTCACCTGCATCTCAACATTAATGCCAGTGAGTATAATGTTTTCATAAATGGTTCAATGGTAGTAACAATAACCAAAACTATGAAAATAAGACTCATGTTGAGAAATAATTTGCCTTAAATTACATTAGTTGAGTTGTTTCAGATATGGATATGTATGAATGTGCCCTCACATAATATACTTGCTGCATCTTATATATTTACTCTAACTAGGGTGAATTAAACATTGCTTTTCTATATTTTTTTTAATCTATTCATTTTTTAAATTCCATTTATTCATATATTTGTGACATAACACAATAATTAAGAAGAAATCAGCTTTCTACATTGAACGCATTCATTCATTTGTTCATTCACTTTTTCATTTTTTTGTGTTGTCCTTCCATTCGCTGTGTGGAGCAGGCGAGGAGGGGAAGATGGCCCACAGACACGTGGAGACATCTCAGGACAGCATTCCCAGACTCTTTGCTCCAGGAAGCATGGCCAGCACAGCTTTCTAACACTACACACACACACACACACACACGGTGGGTGGGAACAAAACCACAAAGTCAGCAACACATTATGAATGTTGTGCTTTGACCCTATGTCATGAGAATATATAGTATACTGTTCTTCTGCCCCATTACCACCACTAAAGCACACAAAGGCAAATATAATATATGATATACAGTTTATACACTGTTAGAGAGGTTGCAATAATACTCACATCAAGGACAGCAACTTCACTTAATACTGGGCAAACATTTAAAGTCAATAAGCTACAAACACATAAGTTTATGTTTATCAACCTGCGTTAACTACTCTGAGAAAATCAGTTGGACTGCAAAGATGCCAGGAAGAATGTACAATGAGCACAGGCTTGAATGGAAGGATGGATAAAGGGAGGAGTGGAAGGAGGAAATGGGTAATGAGGACGGCTGGGGAGGAACATGCCTTCGTTGCCCTGAGACATATTCATATTGCTGAACGAACTCCTTGCCATCACAGTCATGTCCTTCCCTTGCCCAGATACAAATCCATTCTTTTGAAGCAATTTAGCAAAAGTCTAGAAAGCTATTTAAAGTCACTTTGTTAGACCATAGCCTACTAAGTGCCCAAAATGTTACATCTTGTATTTGTGATAAGTTTTATTACTTTGTCTCTCTGTGGTCTTGCACAATATTACAAGCTAACTATTATGTCTGTCCACATATATATAAACCTCCATGTTTAAAATGAGGATGCTTGGTTGTTACACGGCAAAGATACACTGTGGAAAATAAGAGACTTACTTAATAAGCACTTGCCAATGACAGTGCAGAACAGCAGGACCACAGTCTGCTATGAGGAAAGAACACATACACCACCAAGACATAACTGATAACACGCTTCAAGACCAAACTAAAGACTGAGACCAGACTTGATTACTGCCCTGTCTTGCAACACTGCAATGTACTTCAGAATGGACAGACTGAAGCTGTAGAGGAAGTCATAATGTCCACATTTGATTGGTGCATAGAAACTACACTCACTTTAATAGGAAAAAGTATTGGTTTATTCTCAAAATATAGATGTTCTGAACTAATTGAATGTATTCATATGCATTTCTTTGTCATTGCTGGAACTATCAGATTATTGAGATTGTAAACTCATTAAGATCCATACAGACAAAACCATAACTGATGTATTGGTTTAAAGGATAGGTTCTTATTTCTTCTAATCTGTTTTATTTGACTGGATGTTTAATGGTTGCTGTAGTCATGGTGAGATCCCCTGAGAACTGCATGCCTTTAAGGGCTTTTCTTCTGTTAGCATCCACACCGCCAATAGGAATGCTGAAGTAACTTAAGCCGGTCACATACATATACGCTCAATCAAGTCTGGACTTTACTGTCGGTCCATTTGTCCATGTTTTGGTCAATTTCTTAAGGCTACCGTTACGGGTGGTTACATGCATTTTTACAGATCGCAGGTGCTGGTTCTGTATTGGCTCATTCGACCAATCACCGTACACTTATGTCGCTCTTGGTACCTCTTCTGCTGGGAGAGTATCGACTGTGAAGTAGGACCTAGAATAGTCCCTCAAAACGTCATTTAAAGAACTTCGATCTTTGGAGGGGTGGCGTCCTCCAACTATTGTTAGAACTATGTAAAAGTTCTGTGAGTTCCAAAATTCCTATTGTTCCTCTCTGTTATGGCGTTTGGTCTTCATAGGATGACTTGTGACTTCAAACAATATTTCGCACAACATCATCTGACTACATCTAAAGGCAAAACTGATACCACCTGTTCTGAATAGTCTGTGTATCTCTGTGGTCTTGACACAATGACTCGTACCGACAGGGATAACATTGCACACCTTCAAAATTTCTCTCCACAACAGCTTTCATGGTGCTGCACCAAAAAGGGACAGAAGTAGTTGTGTGAAAATGTTCAAACCCTGCCTAATTACACACCAACACAACACCTGGCCAGTCACTGCATGAGGTGAGTGTGGTGGTCAGTTTCAGAAACCTACAAAAATTGGGTTGAAGCATACTGAAGCCTTAAGAGATTGGGAACAAAATATGCAGTCTTTGTTTCATGCTAAAATGCATTCTGATGTCAGTATGAGGCAGCAGCCTGCCCTCTGGTAGCACCGCAAACAACACCTTTTTGGTCCTGCATTAAAAAAGAAATATAAAAAAATGCTAAACAAATTTGGAAAACATCTGGAAGTTTATTTTTGAATGCAAACCAGTACCTGTTTCTACTGAGCGTGTTGCATTTCAGAGTGAGGATCAAATGGAGTGTCCTGTAGGTCATAGGACTGTGCTGGAGGAGAGCCACGCCCTGAGAAGCAAAGAAATGATTTCGATTGATATTGGATTGTATTTGTTGTAATCAGAAAATGTGTTGTATGTTCCTTCAGATTCTTCCTGGATCTGCTCAGGGTTACATGTTGTGGGGATGCAGGGAGGGTGCAGTCATTGCCAGCAGCATGTTTCAATTGGCAGGCTTGCACAGGTAACCATAAAAAAAACATTTGCTTTCTATCCCATGTCTGCAACACTGCTACTGCTGATGTATTACCTGTGAATTGTCTTCCACTTCAAAAGATAAAAATGAAAGCTGTATCTGGCACGCCTTTATGTCACACTGTGGTTCTGTATAAAGGTTAGAGACTGTAGAAAACAAATGATTCATTCACTGCAATTCAGTGCCATTACTCTTTACAATTATGACATATTTTATTTTTTACGGGAATACATATACTATCACTATGCCACTGTAATTCAATATTCTGTGATTGTAAATAGTTTTTTATCTTAGCAGAGTCTTTATTTGTAAATGTATACTGTTTCATGAGATGCATTATTACAGTTTTAATGACACAGTTCATTTTCAATCATTCAACCAATCAGTTTGATAAATTGATTTATTGAATGACACTGTTTTCTGTGGCACAACTGTATAATGGACAGATCTGCTGTTAATGGGGAGATGTTCTGGAGACGTTTGGAGTCACTGAATATTTGTATTACTGTCACAGATTGCTGTGGAGGATTTTGTCTTTTGAGAAGCCAGAGACAAAACACTGAGTAGACATAAATGATAAATAATTAAAGGGCCATACCAGTGGTTTTGCATTTTTATGCCATTTACTACAATCTTTACACTGCTGCTGACCATTTTCCAAATTAAGTATATAGCATTCCCTAGAGAAAATCATTGAAGACCTTATTTTCTAATTTTTGACCTCATAATTACAAGTTGTAATGATGATTATAAATGATGACCTTGTAATTACAAGATGGTTCCCTCATAATTATGTAATAGAATCTCATTATTTTTACATATTTTCTTACAATTATGATATTTTAATTAATAGTTAAGGGATAATGTCTCCATATTTTTCAGTCTGGTGAATGCAGTTTTTTTCCATTCCAAAGCATAGCTTAGTGTTTTACATTTTTGAATTGTGCTTATATATTATTGTGTTTTACATTTCTACCATTTTTCATTTTTACAATAACGTAACACAATTTAAACACAGAGCTGATGTTCACTGTGATGAGTTACCAAATTTAAGCAAGTTTTAGGTCTTTGTAACTTGATATTGATACTGTACACGTTCAGAAATGTTCAACACTACAAGTTTGGGAAAATGACCAGCATGAAGTCAAGAATGTGTTTGGGTTCTGTCACACACAGATGCAAAAACAAACATTGGTATCATTCTTTAAATAGTGGCAACGTTTCTAAAGAGCTGACTAGAAACACGTTAACTATTGAAGCATTATACATTGTTTTCCTCATAGTCCAGCAAGTTATCCCCACGAGTTTGACCAGTGTTAGTGAAAATGCCAAAATGTCCAGCCCCAGTGACTACAGCTGTTCCTGTTCATTGTAATCTTGTTTCATCCATTTCATAGTGTGACTGCTGACATAGATGTTGCCATTCTGCCCTTTTCATTTTCTGAGCACCATTACTGGAAAGTCATCTCAGTCCAATCATAATACATCATTAGCATACCAATAATATATAGGCATGTCCCAGTCTCATAACATATACTAATACTATATGATGTAAACATGATGCATTAGTGTTGACAGTGTACTCTTCTGGCAGACAAAAGACATTTGTACTAAAAGGAAATGCTAACGGTGGGGGTCTTGCAATGACATTGTTGGTCAGTCCTTCACTTTGGTCCAGACTAAAATATGTCAATGACTAATTTATGGATGCATGAAATTTGGTAAAGACATACATGTCCCCCTTAAGATTAAGTATAATAAGATGATCCTCATTAAAGTGTGTCCAATTGGTTAATTAAATACCTACAAAGCTAATGACATTTCCATTAGCCTCTGCTGTACTTTGTGTTTATTGCTTTAGAAAATGTTAACATGCTAAACTACAATGTTGAACATTTACATGTTAGCATGCTGACATTAGCATTTAGCTCAAAGCGCTAAAGCCTAAGTACAGCCTCACAGTGCCACTAGCATGGCTGTTGTGCAGTTTTTTTTCTAGCCTGGGCTTTTGGGCCACTGTCCACACTTTTTAGACTAGATCACTAATTAGAATTAATGTATTAAAAGAGTATGAAAATGGACAGATCTTGTCTTCAAGCAAGCAGGTTCAGGGTCCAAATTTAAAATGTGCCAACACTGTTTATTTCCTTTGGGCTGACTTAGATGTAGTAACACTAAAGGGTATTAAGAATCTATGTCTTTAAGACAGAGAAACAAAAGACCTAGTTGTTCTTGTGAAGTTACCATCCTAACCAAGGAATAGGACCATGGCTTGAAAAAATTTGTAAAATAATCTTACATCTGATATAATAATATCAGAAGATAATAATCTTCATAAGAATGTTAGAAATAATAATCAGAATTTGGGCAGGAAAATACATTTAGAAATCTGAAATGAAAGAATTCAGACATTTTTTTCTATATGAACTCAGAGCTTAATCTCAGAATTTAGTATTCAGGGATTAATCTCAGAACAGAAACACAGCCTGAATCCCTTTTTTGTGCGTCAATGCATATTTATTTAAAGCAACATTTAATAACTAATGTAGATTATGGGGTGATCAGGCAACTACCTAGTTGTTTGTTCAAACATTTAATTATTATTTGTTCAGTTTTGATGTTTAGTTCTTTGATACAGCATCTTATAAGTGACAGGCTGCAAGGTCACTGGTATCATAATGCAGGACTGTTGTCACATGAGGGTGGAGTGTGTGTGTGTGTGTGTGTGTGTGTGTGTGTGTGTGTGTGTGTGTATACTGTATATATCATGGCTACCACTGTATACCACTGTTTAAAGCATCTCAGTGTTTTAAGTGCCTCAAGGTTTGATAGTAACAGAGATGCAATGGATAAGATGAGACTTTACGTTAACAATGAAGAGTGGAAAGCAGTGGAAAACCACTGCAGCACAGTATACATATTTTTTTCACAATCCTGATAAATTGTGCAGCGTTGGATACAAAATGTTTTATTCTTTAATTTCTAAAATATATTTCCAGTTATTCTGGTGTCAAATACATACAAACTATTAAAATGTGTTTAAAGACTGTCTTGTGCCATTGTATTTGTTAATTATACTGTAAGCTGCACATACACGAGGACAGTATGATTTGTTGGATTGGCAGTTCCATGCGTTTGTCATTTTATATTTGACTATTATTCATTCACATCATGATCATTTGTCTTTGGGTGTCCTGGGGTGGCATTCATGGATGAAAAGTATGAAAGTTTGGAAGCTGTATTGACAAGAATACCTCTTATCTCAGATGTGAAGGTAAAGCACCAGGATTATGACTAAAGCCATGTCATCGATTAATAATTGATAGACATACAAATTTAAAGTTCTCAAAAGGCAGTGAATAAAGATGTGGACTTTGGTTTCTCTTGTTTGCAGTTAATGACTGACTAATAGATGAGACTTTATGCTATACATCAAATCAAATGCTCCACAATCCACAGTTATTCCAAGATGTCCCACTCCCCTAATGTAATAAATATATTTCTTATGAACATAATTTATGTTTTACTTGTTATGTTTACTTTCAAACATATACATGTCGAGGTTATTTTCTGATAGTAACGCTCACTTATCCGAGGGTCGTGAAAGCAACCCTCTTCCTAATAGTGTGATATACGGACTTCAATGTATTCCAACGGGGCGCCCCTCCTGGCCAATCAGGGTGTCTGCAGCAGCTTCGACACCACCCCCCAGCGGCCGCACAGGCGCACTGAGCTCCCAACTGCCATTTTGTGGCAGAGGCTACTCTGCTAAAGCGGGAGAGGGATTAAAACAAACTGCGAAGAAGCCTGCATTTCTTCCCAGCCTGTTAAACTTTGTAGCACTGACTCTCAGCTTTCGGCCGAATTAAACGGGAAGAGAAACACACTAAAAAGAGGTAAAGTATCACTACTTTTCTGATAAGGGGGGAGTTTGCAGGATCTTTAATCGGCCTCTAGGTGTCACGATGGGGCTCTCGGTCCGGGCAGCTCGTCGGAGAGTGTTTGTCTCCCTCTATCGTTATTGAAAAACCCGTCAAAATACGTTTAAAAAACCGAAGTTCTAATAAATGTATACACAACCCGTTGTATATTACACGCGTCTGTGAAAATATCGTCGAGAATAAGTTACGAATACTTCGACGATTTGGTTGGAGAGTTTAGGCCAAGGCGTCCATTTTCTCGCTTCTTTGTTTCCCGTCTTTACAGCCTTGACGACATGGAAACTGGCGGGTTTAAGTTATCGCCCATAGCTAAGGTTAGCTTGTTTGCATGAATATACGCAAAGTGAAACAAATAAACATTCCTTCATGCACTTTAACATTACTATGATGTTGCAAACAAAGAACAGAGTCACATTTGCCCAGCTGATGTTTTGTGTTTTAGCGTTTGCTTAAATTAGACCTTAGTTTGCAGGAAAGCCAATGTAGCAACTGACGTTAGCTAGGTTAGCTTAGACACAAGGCCCTCCCCCACCCAATGCCCTTAATACGTACAAGTGTCGAACATAACCAGAGGAAACGTGTTCGTTTTAGGATTTGATCTAACTAAATATCAGCTAGTAGTCGCATACACTATCACAGAGACGAAGGTAAGTTTCGTTAGCTTTCCTGTTGGCCAAGTATACACAAGGAAACTGACGTTAAGGCCAGCGCGGATAAGAGAATGACGAGGCATTCACAGCAAAACGATCCTCGGTGATCACAGCGGCCACTGACTTACTAAGACCAAACACACAAATTGTTTTCCCAAAATCAGCCATCTGCCATAGTCGACTATTGCATTTGTCTTCTGTTCGTCTATTATCGCGCCGTAGTGGAATTGGCCGTTGTTGTTGCACCCGTCGCCCTCTTGTCTCTTTCTAAGCCCACTTAGAGCATCATAGCCACAGATATATATTATAGCAGAGAGCTCCCTCTACGATTCGGCTGGGAGAGCTACAAAAATACCGCTATATAAATTCTGTGCAAGGAGGCGACAGCTGCCGGCTGGGCGCTCAGCATCATTGTCATGTTGTGGTAAATGTGTTATACCATAAGTCAAATCATTTATGAAGGCCTGTACCATAGCATCCCCAGCTTCCACCCATTTAGCAACATAAAGACAAGTGGACATGAAGACCTGCAAACAATCAGCGGTTACGTATTATCACAGACATGACCATGCAGTCAGCATTACACTCACTGTCTGTAGATATTTACATTTACCAAGTTGTTTGTATTCAATCCCTTAAAACCAGAATGCAGCTCTATTGTTTTAAATGAGTTAACAGAATATAGTAACTACCATCTTATTAGGTACTGTGGTTGTTGATGTAAATAATGTAATATGAGTCATGTTGCTGTAATATATATATATACACACACACACACACATCAGTTACGGCAACTTGACTCATGTATACAGTATACTGACTACAGTATAGTGTATTTACTGGTAAATGACGCAGAAGAGGTCAAAAGGCCCAATCACCGTTGTTGAAATAGGGTGGCAAGTAAGGTATTGAGCTTGTGAAATGTCCTGAAATCATTTCAAAGCCTGTGGTCATCTATCACCATTGGTAAATGTGGGAAAATCTCTGCATTAGAAATTCTTATCCAAAGACTGGGAAAACAGCTTTTGTGAACATCAGAGTATAGATTGCAAATAGCTTGACCGACACCAAATGTTTGAGGCTGATGCAGATATTGAGGTCTAAAAATTAAAATCACAATCCATATATTGGCCAATAGTAATTTTTTAAAGACAAAAACACTCTATAAACAATCAATCTAGATATAGATCCCTGTAAAAAGCCAATAAAATCAATGAAATTACAAAGGCAATATATACACAATAAACATAAATACAAATAAAAGTAAAAGAGCAGTAGCAAGCAATACAATTTTAGTTCCAAACTATGTCAAGGAGTTTCTAAATGATCTCTAACCTTGTTTTCTCGACTGCAATTTGTTGTTACTTATCGGCCGATATATTGTCTTTATTCTAGTGTGTAAAGACAATACCCCCACAGTATATTTTAGTGTGTGTTTAGTGCAACCCCAGGCATACAAATTGTTTGTGAACATCATTTCAAATGCTCAATATTATACTGAGCCTTATTTGAGCCCAGATCTATACTTGTCAAATCTGTGTCTTCAACATTCCTGCATCTTCTACATGCAACAAGGGGTCTAGCGTGTATAAAGCAGTTGTACCTAATAAGAAGGGCACTGTGTATGTGCACCCTTTAACTGCCTGTTTAATGGAAGTTGGATTGATACCTAAAACAGATTGAAAATGTAACACTCGTTTGCAAGGATGAAAATTAGCACCAGGCACATGCTGGTAATATATGAAAGTGGCTGGTAGGGTTCAGACACACTTGGTGGTGATTGGTATACTAAAGAGAACTGGGGCATTGTCAGCTGCAGAGCTGGAAGAAGAACAAAAGAGTAGAGGGGCTGCCATGAAAGCACATAATAGAAGAGTGAATGTATGTGTGTGAAGTATTACCCCTTCTGGTAATTCAAGTGTCTTGAACAGAACAGGTAACCTTGTCAGAGATGTGTAGGTTGTTACTGTCACTATGTGTGTATGTAAAAGAAATAGACTCTATACAATAGAAAGTGTATAAGTGCAGCTGTGTAACATGTCCCTCTTCCCTCCCTCAGGTTGACAGGGACAGTCAGGTTGCAGACATTTGATTCAGCAAAGCTAAAGGGAGATCGCCTGTATCACAGACTGCAGCCCAGTCTACTGAAATCATGAGAACAGTCAATTTATCGTTGCTCTTCCAGGTAACACACTTAGAGCCAACAATTGGATGTTTAAAATCTGTCACATTTGCCACAGATGTTTCCTCAGACACACCTTTGTCACCGAACCTGCTGGTCAGAAGTCGGCAGTGATTGGTTATTGTATGTGCAACCATCCATGTAGACAACCAAAGATGTCAGAGAAACTGAGATTCAAAGCAGTTGAACAGAGAACTAAGATCTGGGACTGGATTAAGGGTGAGCTTCATGTTTAGAGTTAGGAGATTAACAGGTTGGTGTACAATCCTGTGTGATGAAAGTCTGCAGGTTTATGTTACAACAAGACCTCTAACTGTACACAGGTTAGTTCATTCTGTCCTAATCTGTAAGCTATATGGTGCTGTAAGACTGAACACCACTGTCACTAAGCAAACATTCCTCCAGTTGATGGCTTAAAAAGCCTGGATTTGACGTTATAGACTGCTAGATAATGTTTTTTCTATAATGTCATATTTCAGTTCCTACCCAACATGGACGGAGGCCCAACAGAGGGTGTAGGGGTGGTGGAGGTCCCCGCCAAAGACTTTCCCTCCATCCAGGCTGTTCACAGCCAGGATGCCATGGTGGCCGACCTCCTTCAGCAAGCTGCTGAGGCCGGGGGCGTGGTAGAGGGACAAGCTGGAGTCATCCTGGATCAAGGTTCTTACTAATTGAACATGAACTGGTCCCACAGTCGATATATAAAAAGAGCACATAGTAGTTTAGATGGATAATGTGGACATGATTTTGTGGAGAAAGGGGGCAAATGTCTTATTCCCAGCAATATTGTGTTTCAGGTCACGGGGAAGGAATGGTAGCAGCTGCCCAGGCCCAGCAGCAGCTAATGGAAGCTGGGGTGGGCGTTGGTGTGGAAGGGGCAGCGGGGGTTGAAATGATGGTTATGGACTCACTGGACCCCACCCTTTTGCAGATGAAGACTGAGGTAAGCTCATATTTTGTTTGATGTGACATGATGTTTCAAATGAATGAAATGAAGTTATAGAAATTAAATCGGCTAGAACTGAGGACACATTACATGTTAATGTAACGGACCACTGAAAGGAAATTTGATTTACAGGTGATAGATGCTGCAGTCGGGGGATCATCAGCAACAGTGGGTGTTGTTGGAGGGGTAGCTGGTGGTGCTCACCAAGCAACAGTAACAACGGTGGACCAGACTCAAATCATCACACTACAGGTATGTGCTCTTGTGAACCATTTCACATCATAGCATCCTCGTTATTTAATATTTCATTGCAGTTCAGGGAAAGCGTCTAATTTAAATTCACACATGGTTTGGACACCCTCCAACTCTTGAATTAGGTTTAAAAAATACCCAGGACATGTGTGCTGAACTCAGGTTCTCTCTAACGTCAGGTGGTAAATATGGAGGAGCAGGCGGCTTTAGGTCTGGGGGAGCTTCAGCTTGTCCAGGTGCCTGTTTCGGCTACCACTGTGGAGGCCCTGCAGCAAGGCACCTTTGTAGACACGACAGCTATGCCGAAGGACGGTGACCCGGTCATCTGCCACACCTTGCCGTTGCCGGAGGGCTTTCAGGTATACAAACAGACATACTCATTCGTCGGGCTTTAGCTAAGATGTACAACACTGATGTGTGACTATGTTTGAAAATCTACATCAGCAAATACATCACTTACTGTTTATAGGCCCCTTGCAGAAATGCACTCACTTCATAAATCTGTTCACTTGTATTCGAATGTTTGAATCAATTGTTTTTTTGGTAAAAGATCTCTTTCTAGGTCAAACATCAAAACTAATTCTGTAAGACTTCCAACACAGCTCAAGTCTGTAATGAATGCACAGCGGCAAAAGAAAAAACGGATTAACCCAGTTTCTGCCTTCTAAGAGCACTGTGGTACATGTTTCACCCATTTGTTACATTTAGGCATTTAGCAGACACTTTTATCCAAAGCAACTTACTCCCCTGAGGTGATCGGGGGAGTCCAGGGACGAACCCATGACCTTCTGGTTGATAAGCACACAGCTGTACCTCTCAGCCACCACACACCTCCCACCTCCTTGTTGTGCACAAAAAAGAACAAAACCAGTTTAATAAACCACAAAACAATGAGCTTTAATTTGCTGAGAAGAGCCACACCCTCTGAATTGACACTCAAAATGACTGATCTGAAGAATTTAGTGTGAGTGCGTTT
>JAVQJL010091741.1:0-88411 GCA_036024295.1 Nannoperca obscura
CCCCCCCCCCCCCCCCCCCCCCCCCCCCCCCCCCCATAGGCAGCTCCATTTATGAGACCCCATTTTTCCTCCTTACATAATGTGTGCTTTTTTTCCTCTCTCCCACTCCACACAAGAACCACCGGGATCCAGCCTGTACATTCCGGTGGTTGTCATAGCAACAGGACAGCATCCCTCTCCATGCTTTGTCCAGTGTCCCCCCCTTCGTTTGAGCTTCCCAGGCAGAAGGTGGTTTGGATCCTGCATGCAAATCGACCCCCCCCCCCCCTCCCCCATTGAGCTTCGAAGGGAGGAAGTGTGACTGAATGTCATTAGGTGCTTTTCACAGATCGTAGCGAGGTGGTGCACTCCCCATATCCTGCAGTGGCATTACAACACTCAAGTGTTAAATAAGGTGAGAACACCCAATCGAGAGCTGAATACAACAGAACCATGCATATAAATGGTTATAGGAAACACAGTTAAAAGGGAAAGATACAGGTTAAAGGCATGTACTTCTATTAAAATGTTTAATTTAGGAAATGTTTTGACTTTCCACGTATCCAAAGGGATATAAAAACAATACTGATACAGGATGGGATGAGTGGGTTTGTTGAGGAAAAGGACACTGTGTCCCTGTTTGTCTCTGGGAAGTTTTACTGGGAATAACTGACTGCAATGCAGTGTGTGGACCAGTTTAATTCCCCTGTAATTGTGTGTTGCAGTCAGTGGATGGAGGGTTTGGATGTGAGTCTGTGTCATCTTTGTTTTGGTCTCAGTTTTTGGTGCATTGCAAGAATGAGGGCATGTGTGTAGGACTTCAAGTTTGCATTTACAGCACTATTCCTGGGCTGTTTTCTATCTGTACTGTATAGCTGCTTCTGTATGAATGTAGGCAGAAAGAAAATGCATATATGAATATAGGAATATGTTTGTGCCAGATTAGCCCCATTGTTGTTTCATGCTACTTTTTAAGCTGCTTTCCAAACCTTGCAGTGTTTACTACATGTTTTTCCATGACAATTGAACACAAACTATTAGAATTCTGCATAAAACAAAACTAAAAGGTCAGAGAGGCTGCACATTTGGGCAGAAAAAATGACAAAAAACAAAGTTAGAGTACATGTGTTGGCTTCATGCCTGCCAACTTCCTCTGAAACAGGAACTTGCCCTGCCCTCTACTTTATGATTGGTTAACTTGTTTCTGGCAAAGCCAATCAGTGAGCTCACCAACATTCTGTTGTAAGGGCAGTCAGGATGTAGGGGAAAGGTCTCAAAGCAAGCTCTCTAACCCATCCCCCAAGTGAGGAGAGTACACCAGAAGCAAATGTTTATGTCCCGTGAAATGAAGATGTTGTTTTGTTCTTGTGAAGTGTGGTTGAAATGTCCCTTTGTTGATGTTGGTAGGCAAATTAAGAAATACTTCAGTGCTTGTATCTGTGAAGTTCTGACTCCCAACTCTTTCCTAAAGACAGCTTCAACTTAAATACTGTTGAATTGGCTCGTGTTCTTAACAAGCTGCAAAGCTTGATTACAGACGTCATGTGCAAGCACTATAAACATGCTGAGGTATTTAGGAAATCTTCACATTCACATTTTACAGTTACACTTTATATTTGGATGACAAAGGTCAGAAATGCAACTAAAAATATATTATATCTTGCAATGCTCTTTCTGGTAGAAATTGACACTAAATTCAGGAGTCCCATCCAGCTCTTATTAAGCTGTACCCAATACTTCTGATGTCTCAACCTGCTTATCTGGTTTGTTTTTCAGTTAAGAGGATCCAGACATGGTAAGTCTAGTTCCTAGCCACAGCAATCAGAGGTGCTGTCTAGTTTATGACGCAGGACTTCTGGGAATATTTGTCCTCAGGCTGGTGCAGTGAAGGAGTTTAATAACAGTCTCGTGAGTACACCCGTTTCCAGTTACTTCCCACAGGGTCCTAAAAAACAGCCAGAACAAAGCTGTTTTTGTGCTCCTGCCAAGATATGAGCCAGAGTGAAACCCCAGAATATTTGCAAAAGAAAGCCGTCAAGTGTGAGCATTTATGTTTTAGACTTGAGACCAGCCGTGGCAAAATTCTGCTACTGATGGTGCTCAGAACATAAAGAAATTAGAACCAGTTTTATGGCACGTTTGCTCTATTATCAATAGAAGTATTGAAAAAACTTTGAGCTTCAGACTCCTGAGTATTGATCTCAAGTTATATGAATCGGCTAAATCAATCACAAGCTGATGCTTTCACTTAGCAGCTGGGAAAAAAAGTGCAGTCTCATCCAATTACGTAAAGTAAAGCAATAGTTTAGATATGATTAATACCACTCACCTGTCTAGTTAGTAAGCACAGCTTAGCACAAAGACAGTTAACAGCTAGCCTTGCGCTGTCTGAAGGCAATAAAATCAATCTACTAGTGTTGATCAGTGAGCTTTTGGGGTGGTGCTTAGCATATTTAGTTACTCGGACAGAGCCGGGCTGGACCGTTTCCAGTCTTTATGCTAAGCGGCTGCTAGCTGTAGCCTTATATTTAGCGGGGCAGACTCGTATCGATCTTCTCTACTCTCTCTGAAAGAAAGAGCCTATGCATCTTGTTCCCAAAATGCCAAACTATTCCTCTGAAGTCAAGAGTCATACAGCCACGTTGTGATAAAAATAAAAGTTTTAAATGCATCAATAAAAAACACCAGGTTCAGTAAATGTGATGTTTTACCAAATCAGGTGCATTACAATATTTCAGTTAACAAAAGGATAAAACTCCTTGAGGAAATCTACAAATGGCATTATGGAGAAATCAACCACATTTGAACAACATACGTCTGGGTACAGACATCTACAAAGTGTACCATACAAGTTGACCCAGTGCGTCGAAATCTGAAGACATCAAATGTTGCCATTTAAAAATAGACACTTCGTAAAATCAAAGAATTAGTTACATTGAAGAGTGGACAGTTGAAAAGGCAGGTCAACATATTAACAGTACATGAACTAGTCAGATTTATTAAGTTACACATGCTGCCCAGCCTTAGCAGCTCTATTCTTATGTGTCCGTGTGCTTTAGTTCATTTTAGTCACCAACAGACAAAAAGGGAATATTATGACATGGGCTATAAAACAGTGTTACAAAAGCCAATCCCTTCAAAAGACGAGGGGAAAGGCATACCCTGCCCTTACCAGTTCATAACTACCAAGGATATTACCATGTCGTGTTTTTAAGTTGACCAGCCAACTTTAAACAATTATAATGCAGGTTAAAATCATCTCAGTGGGAGTGGGAAAAAAATAAAAAATACAGTACTAGTTTTAAAGAAAAGATAAAGTCAGGAGGACAGTGGGAGTCAGTCTATGAGTTGTGGATTTAGTAATCCACAGGTTCATCCCCCTCCTCGCTCAGCAAACAGGTGCGAATCAGGGCCTCGGTCACACCATACGGGTCGCAGTTGGCAGATGGACGGCGGTCCTCGAAGTAGCCCTTCTTCTCCTGGCCAACGTTGCGAGGAATGCGGATGCTGGCACCGCGGTTGGCCACACCTGCGGAGAATTCGTTGATGTTTGAGGTTTCATGATGGCCGGTAAGACGGCGGGCGTTGTCGAGCCCCCCTTTGGGATCATAGGCTCGGATGTGATAGCTGTGCCTCTTCCCAAGCTTCTCAATTGAATCTTCAATGGCTCTAAAAAGCAGAAATGACAAAGATTTCCCCCGTCAGACCTTTAAAATTATCCATTCAAAACACTACAGAGCAGTCAAGTCAACCCCACAATGCTTTTGACACTCACTTTAAGCCACCATCATCCCGCATCTCCTTTGTGCTAAAGTTTGTATGGCAGCCAGCACCGTTCCAGTTACCAGGGATTGGCTTGGGGTCAAATGAGGCAACAACGCCAAAGTCTTCACAGACACGGTGCAGGAGGAAGCGTGCCACCCACAGATGATCTCCCATGTTAATCCCTTCACAAGGACCAACCTGGAACTCCCACTGAACACAAATTCACAACATTCACCATTATAAAATGACATTGTTAACTGCTGTTAAAACCATGAAAACGGGCAAAAATGGACTAGGCCTTAGTTATCATTATTTATATTACCTGAGCAGGCATCACTTCTGCATTTGTGCCACAAATCTGGACTCCAGCATACAGACAAGCTCTGTAATGGGCCTCCACTATATCTCTTCCATAGGCTTTGTCAGCTCCCACGCCACAGTAGTATGGACCTGTACACATGTTGACTGTAAACAAACCATCCAGACACTGATTCATGCAGGAAACAGACTTTAAACTAGCCACTTACCTTGTGGTCCAGGGAATCCATTAGACGGCCAGCCAAAAGGGTGTCCATCTGTGCCCAGAATGGTATACTCCTGCTCCATGCCAAACCAGGGAATCTGGTCCTCCACCATCTCCATCACCTTCTTGCATGTGAGTCGGAGGTTGGTTTCTGCAGAAAGAAACACTCCGATTAGAAGATCAACACCAGCACAGTCAAGTCCAGTTACCTGGGCCAGTTTTGCAAATCACCTTCAGGGTCATCCAAACATTACAAACACACAAATTATGCAAGAAGTTACGCCGGTCTCCATTATTAAAGTTATACAACAATATAATTGCATGCAAGAGATTTCCCTTCAAGAGAAAGACACTTAAAAACCATGTTTTTTTTATGTCTACAGTGAAACTGTAGATATCAGTTCGTTTGAAATGTCAGTTTCTGCAATACATTTGCTAGATTAAGGGCTGATACAATCACTTCCACATGTACACGCCTCAACTGCTAAATGCCCGCATCTGTGTGCACGCACATGAGAATGCATGAGTGCATGCATGTGCAAATGAGTGTATTTGTGTCAGAGCATGTGTACATGTGCACACCTGTTCGTATGTGGTTGTTCATGCAAACGTGTGCCATATTTCTTTTTCCCACATGGAAAGTAACACAACCAGGCTTAAATCCTGCAACATTTTAATAGTTTGAGAGGGTGGCCCATTTCGGGTCAGATTAGATGCTTATTCTATCCAACATATTAAGATAAAATGATAGTAAATTATATTTACAATTAATACTCAAACACATCGTTGTTGAGCATGACACATTTCTAGATCCAAGTGCGTTTATTTCCCCACCACTCTCCGCATAAAGTAATGCCCCGCCCACCTTGCACTGACAGACCAATCAAGTCTGCTTCATGGTAAACTGGCTTATTCCCACTACAGTTACAGCATCTTTAAAAAAATTGTTTTAATAGTTGTTTTGTCAAGGGCTACGCGCCATTTCTCTCACGTTGTCGTCAATTGTTCCATTTATTACTACTCTAAAACAACAACAGCTGCTTCCTTGTTACCTGCAGGTTTGCCGTTGTACTTCAGCACTTCGCACAGGACCAGTTTGTTGGGGTCTTTACGGAATGGATCGCGGAACATGGCAGAAGGAATCAGATACATGTCGCTGTTGGAGCCCTCGGCCTGGTAGGTGCTGGAGCCATCAAAGTTCCACTCGGGCAGATCTACAAAAAAAAAAAAAAGAGAAAGGCGGAGATATTACACCGGGTGACTTGGGGAGTGCCATTAGAAAAAGTTTCCAGGACGGTTCAGGAGGCTGCTTACCTTCGATGCTTTTGGGCTCCGAATCCAGCGTCCTGGTTTTGCACCGGAGCCCCTCTCCAGTCCCGTCAATCCAGATGTACATGGCTTGAACTTTGTCTCCCTGAGGGAGCTCCATGTACTGCTGCTTGACAGCTTTACTCAACGTGGCGCTGGCGGACGTGGCCATCGTGTTTCCTACTATAACACACCTGAGGATGAGAAGAGCAGAGGAGATCCAGGTACGAGACCACGGTCAGCTCTCCGGATCACGTGTTGCGTAACCGGGGATGGGGGCGCAAAATACCCCCCCCCCCCCATCACTCACACACACACACACACAAACAGCACCATTGTCTCTTCTTCCAGAAAGGAGAAGGGATGGAAAACGCGCCGAGGATGTAAAAGAAAGCACATTTCCAGTCGTTTCCCCTCCCTCTCCACTTTGGAAACAAAGGGAAAAGCCTCTTGCCACCGCCGGTGCATAAATAGTGAGGCTCCGTTTGACGAGGCAGACAAAGGACGCCTCGTGGAAAACCACAATATAAAAAGACACCAAGCACTTCTCACTGTAGCTACACCATGTTGCCAATACGCCTGTTGTAGTAGTCATGGTTACTACAGTTGACCACCAGAGTGAGGCAATATTACATCACAGGCTTCCTCGTCGGGATCCATCACCTGCCCGAAACCCACATAACACCTACCTACAACTAAAAGCCCCATGGACACACAAATTAAACGGATAAAATCCCGATCTGAAGCCACTGCAGTACAGGCGGAGCTCCTGCTCTACCGTGACAAAGTTAAACACAGAACAAAAGCAGAGATGGTAAAAAAAGATATTTACCTGGAAAAACGAGAAAATTGAAATAAAAACTAAAGGACTGACAGGTCCAGTGTCTTGTGGTCTGATGCTTCGCTTGTGTTTCGCTCATTCTACGGTACAGCAGCTCCGGACCCGAGTACATTTATAAGAGCAGGACTGGGATGTCGCGTCTTTGATTGGTCGGAGAGCGTGTTTACTCCAAGATGATTGAAGCCTCACGCAGCCCGATTATTGGACAGCCAAGCTGTAACACGGAGCTGCAACGCCCTCTAGGAGGAACTCAAGCCGCGTGTTACTATGCGTGAACCTCCGCATTGTGTGTGCGCGTGCATCCTCATCCTCACACGTAAGCGTGACCTGAGGAATTACAATTTAAGCAAAACTAAAGGGGGGAGGAAATGCGAACGAGGCCGTTATGGAGGATGGGCACTTCACTGTTGGAGACGGACTCAACCGTGTGGGACAAAATGTACAACGTCCTCAGCCTCAGCGCTGAACCAGCAGCTAGTTGTCAGTCCAAGACGCCCCCACGTGGTGGAAGTCGGTTACAGCCAGAGTGAACTGGTTTTAATGGGAGACATTATGTAATCCCACAAAGACGCATCTCCTGGTGCTGGGTTTTCACCTGCATGCCCATGTAAGCAAAGTATGTACAAAACATCCATAATAATTACAGTTAAAACAATGCAGGTTTGTTTTATTACACCTGTTTGACTTTGACTCATGTTGGAGATGTTTGGAGTATTAACGGGCTAGCATAACCGCCACACTTTATTGCAGTGTAACGTTATGTAGGCCTACACTGCCCTACAAAGACAGCAGGAACTACAGAGTGGGTGAAGTTGGGAAAAACGGGTAGCTGGTTAGCCAAACCATGTAAAAGCTAAGGTTTTTAAAGACTTTGGCCTCTCAACAATCTTTAGGATGTAGGACAAAACCTTAAAAATCGCGGCTACAGCTAGCTACTCTGCTGAAGCTAGGCTAGTAATCCTTTAGCCGGACTACCACTCGGTAGATTAGCTGCTGTTACTTTTCGTCATGGTTGGATTTAGCTACTTCCTCATTCATATGAGAACAAAATTGAACTACTAAAATGTCTGATTAACGGAATATATTTTTCAGTTACGGGAAACAGCTACCAAGAGTAGTAAAATGTAACTTCAGCTACAGCTAGCTGTGGTTATTTCACCAGCTTGCTTATCTTTGACGTTATAGTTTTTAGCTTTGTTTTGTAGCTTGTAGCTAAAGTTGTACATTGTAGTTATAGGCATAATAATGTTACATGGAGAAATGTATGTCAAAAAGTCAAAATCTGGCTTTGACTGAATATGTACTTTTTGATTTTTGGCTTTGTAGGGCAGTACAGATGGGTGCCAAATTAAAGGATCATAAAGTGTATAAGATACACCACAAGCCTCCATAACAGCTTCTGTGCTGTCTAATTGTGAAGGCCATAGCTATGATACACAATATTTTCAAACTCATCAGATCATTCAGTGACGCTGCGTGTCCTGTGCATGTGGACATTGTCATCCCGGAGGAAAACTCTTCCACCAGGATAGAAATAACTTTGCAGCTAGCCTAGCCTTGCCTCTAAGGGGACACGTGGTTTCCAGTTTCCACAGCTCTGAAATTACATTAGTTCAAAGAGCCTGTAAACAGTTTGCCTCAGGACTTATTCCTCTAGAGACCCACTGACCTTGTGGCATTAAGCTTGCTTTGAATGTTTAGGTAACTATAAGTAAGGGTGGTGGTGCTGCAGGGAGGCGTGAATGAACAGATCTGTTGTTATCTTTACCCTGGACAAGGATGAGACAGTGTCGGAACAAAGTGCACACTGGGAGATATTTAGGAGATTGGTAGATGAAAATACAGACATTGGCCAATGAATATTGATGCTGCCACAATCCTGAAAACACACATTCCTCACTGAGGTTTTTGAATGTCACCTGAGTGGGATGAGCAACCCTCTCACCCACGTCTACGTCCAAAATCCTGCCCAACTTGGATGTAGCAACAGAGATCCCTTCTCATGTTTGCACGCAGACTGTGTTGTGTCATCCTTTCTCCACCATTGCCATGTATCAGACCTCTCCCCAGGATTGACTGCTGATACACTGCCTGGTATTTTTATGATGACCTTCTTAGGGCCCTGGGCTAAAATACCTCTCCGTACCATCTGGGAATGGAAGAGGACACTTATTTAAACCTGCTTCCAAAGACAGCTGATGTCTCAACCAAAGCTCTGCAGCATGTTCTTGTCAAGAATGTTGTTGCAGTGTATGTTGGTGTTGTTGTGAATCTTTAGAGGCAGAAATGAATCACAAACGTAAACATACATCTTCTGCAGCCTGCAGCCCTCTGGCAATGTTGTGCCCTGGATTCAAACTGGTGCGCAGGAAGTGTGCCCAGCGAATTCAGTAACAAAATATTAGTATTAATATTAACAGACTCTCCCGTGTATGAAAAAACTTGACACAGTGTTACATTTCATGGCATCCACTGTGAATACACTCATAGCAGTGCCCATTAACCTTTGTTCTGTGTTTGGATTGGTTCTAGCCCCTTCTTATATATATTTTTAGGATGACAAAAGCTTTTTCACATACTTAAACTGGACACACCATAACATGAGCAAACCTTCTGCTACTGTACAGCTTTGCAGTTCAGTGGATGTACAGCACCACCTGATGGACTCAGAGCTCCAGAGCAGCAGATGAAGATTAGGAAGGCTCTGTTTCAGGCTTCACAGTGGCGATGCTAATGCTGAAACATTTGGAAACTGTCATTACCTCTGGAAGGGGAAATTCCCCTACCTGCTCTTTACAAAGACAAGTAAGATCAAAAGTACAGTTGAGTGTAGAGCTTACAGTTTCAGTTGAAATCATATTTGTTTAATAATAATATTTTTTTTCATGAAGCTGAATAATATGTTTGAAATCAATATCATGATAATGTTATGAATATTTTTAATATCTATAAATATCACTATGTAGTAAATAAATCCAAAGTCACATATATAATAATCAAAATTGAACTAACATTAACGTTTATTCTCAACATTGGAATTAATTTAACAAAATAATCTTAACTCAAAGTCTTCATCAGTGGTTGGAGTTTGCTCAGTTGTCATGGAGATGGACTGATGCCAAAAACCAACCGTAACAATTTCCCCTCCATCTCGAACCATCTGCTAACAAGCGACCAAAATTCCTTACTTAGGTGAAATGCAGATGAAAAGTCCAGGAAAAGCTAGAAAGTACACTTTTGTCAAAATTAAGTAAATATTTAACGCGGTAAACTGTGTTACACTTGTATATAATACATTAAACACAACTCTTCACACATGCAAAACAACAACTTTAATGATTTTGAAATGCATATAAATAACCCTTGTGTCTTTAGTTTGCCAAAGTATCAGGTTGTGTTCCTGGTGGATGATGAAATCACAGCCCAAGTAACTTCTCAGACAAAACATGTTGAGTTGAGTTTTCACAGCCTAATCGTTGTCACATTTGCCTTAAGGCACCACGCAAGCTGCTCCACCAATCTGCTGGGGGCTTTCTGTGAATTGTTGCCTAACATAGAGGGAGGACACCACCGCTAACCAAAATATATGCATATCGTCTCTCATATGAAAATATATTTTGTTTTGTTTCAGTTTTTTGACAGAATAATATATTTTATATATTCTAATATATTTTTTAAAATGCATTGCATTTGTCAAAAAATAAAGAGAAATTGCTGGACTTCCATCCATCATTATCCCAGGCAGACAAAAAGTATTGGGAACTAAGGGACTGTGTGAAAATGATTATGAGAAAGACTGGGAGGATATTGTATTTTTTCTTTTTATTAAAGGGTAGGTCTATGGTGCATGGTCTTTTTAATTCTTTCCCACCCCAGATGAATATTTTATTTAACCCTTCATGGTGAGATATCATTAAATTAAGGATCAGATAAGTACATTGAAAGCTTATGCTTGTTTTGCCGTAGAGGACAACAATGCTGTCTCTGTATCAGGGCTTTATTTTCTTGATCACAATTTAGAAACAGAAGGCAAAACTAAAATTAAGTAAAATTCAATGTGTCCAATAAAATGAGTCGAGAACCAAAAAAAAAAAAAAAACAGGTTGGAAGAATTTGTTCAATGTGTAGGAATTAAAATTATTTAGAGGATTTGTGGATTCAGCCTATGTAGTATGATCAATTATTGTGCCTAATTATACAGATTGTTTTCTATAACAATAAGATCGGCTATTTGCGTAAAAATTATTGCGATAACATTCTGAAATGCCTTTCAATCTCAGGGTAATGCACTGCGCTGTGCTGTAGACATTTCAACCAGAACACGTCAGTGCGGAGTGTAGACCTGCTGATACTGTGGGAATCTGATGTGGCTGTCGGTACATGTCTTATCAGTATGATGACACTCATTTCATAACAGAGCCCAAGTGTCTTGAAGGAGTTTTCCTGCGTTTACATCTTATGAATTTGTCCCCATCTGACCTTATCAAGCTGATAATCCTGATGCACATAAACATATCAAAGCAAATGGGTGACTTCATTGGAGACGACTCGTCTTTGATGCCATGATGCAGTGTTGTTTGCTGACTGGACGGAGAAAGAGCTCCTGCTACATCTCACTGAGTGGGGCCTTGATCCATTTGTAGTGTAAACAGAGGCATGTTTAAAGCATGGGCAAATGGAGACTGTAAACTTTTTGAAGGAAAATTCACCCGGCGTGCTAAGAGGACAATATTGAATCTATCTAATTATAAAATCTTTTTTAAAGGCTTTTTATTATTGCTGACGCATTCATTTATATTCCCAACATGGCTTATCTGTTTATTTAATGAAATTGAATCATTAATTGGCAATTTAATCGCCATTACTATTATGTTTTTACTCAAAGTTTTTTTGTTTGCTTTGGATTGCATGATTTAAATGCAATTTTAATGAATCACTTTAAAGACTTTATAGCTTTTCAAATATATGGGGCAACGCCTGCGAGCTAGTTCAGGCAGTCATCTCCAGCTGCGCTGCTCTACACTCACGTTACATACCTCACTCTCCACAGCCATCCACCAAAGACACCATCTCAATTTGGCGGTCTATTTAAGCAATAAAATGTTCCCATCTCTCCGTCTGCCTGTCGGTGCCACCGCGGCCCTGCATCAGTATTGCTGCCTGTTCTTTCAGCCCCAGCATCCCCACCACAGCATCCAGCTGCAGGTTCCCGCTCGGGGGGGTTTAAGATATTTGCTCATCACTCCACAGTATCTCTATGTCAACACATCTGCCAGGAGTAATGAGGTCGAAGCCTAGACGCCAAACGGACTATATTCTGCTGCTGTAATAAACATTTCAAAAGTGAGTTGTCTGAATTAAATATATTAAGGAATCAATTATATTTAACCACTGATTCACACAAGTCAATAATAAGTCCAGTTGCACACTCGTGCCAGGAAGTCATTTATTCCTGATCTTTTAACTAAATGAAAATAAACGTTGCACAAACCTGAAACCTGATGGTCCAGCAGAGGGCAGCAGCTACCAACAAAGGCCTTCATTTGGCAGAACCAGGGTCCATGGTTGCTATTTTGAACCACCGAGCAACTAAAGTGGAATTTTACCCTTCAACTTTGAGATTTTTCTTAATTGGGCTCAACGTGCATTGAACAGAGAAATATTAAAACCAAAGAACTTCACACAGAGTCAATCTTTACAGTGAAATTCTGTGATTATAAAGGCAACAGTTACCATTCAGTTGGATATTAGAGATTACGTGTCAGATCCTGTGTGATGTAATGCAAACTGGTTTCCAAAATATGACTGAAGGCCTCTATAGAGGAAACCGCAGTAACAGGACAGGGTACAGTGGTGCTATTTTTAGCAATCATATAAATATAATGTATTGAGGCGAGGCTTTTGAAGTCAGACGCAAATGAAGGATGTTTTTGACCACGTGACTCTTCCAATGGCGCTGGATTGTATAACTATCTATTCTCAGAAAAGTGCACGACAAACCTTCTCTCCAGACTTTAAAACTCAACTCCTGGTTTGCAACACGGAGGTTGATGAATAACCCTCCACAAATCTTACGCCTTCACCCCACTCAACCTTCTAACAATTAGGCCCTAACCCCTGCGATCCCTTGGCCGTCATAGATCATAATGTCCTCTACAAACCACAGGACAACACTCTACCTTAAAAATTAATAAGGCTGACAACATACTTGTCGCTATTTCAATGCCCAGCATGTCCTCTGTGACTCATCGGTTCAGCTGTAAATCAGGCCAGGAGGAGCCTCGAGGGATTGTGTTCCTCTAAAGCTCCTTCAAAACACTTGGAGCATCAATAACTATATGGAGCATCAATAACCAAACACTTTGCAATAACACTTATTGGCACAGCAGCATGAAATACTATTGATTGTTCAAATGAAAATCAGCCGGAGCACTGGCTGCTGCTGGGATTGCTGCCTTTGTGTGATGTTTGTCTGGATTCTCTCTCCGGTATCAGCGAGGATAAAGGCAGAGCGGCGTGAGGCATCATGGGTTATATTTAATCCAGCCTTGCTCTTCTTTGGGATAATAACTTTTTTTGCTCCATTCCAGGACTTGTCTGTCATCTTGACATGGCAATATCTCCCAACTCCACTGTTTCATAGTCAGTTTCATTTACTTCCAAATACCATTTCACACCCTGCTGGCTTTAACTAGGTATTATACAGCGTGTGGGGAGTGTGCTGCAGATTGAATCGTGACAGAGACAACAACGTTTCTGCTGAAAAATAAGTGAATATTGTAAGTGGCAGACTATATAAAATTATTTTCTGCTCCATTTTCTTGGCATGAATTTGTGTGTTTGTCATCCTGGTCTCTCAAATTCATATGGGAGGTCTACAGCTGATAAAACCTGCTGCCTTTATTTTGTTTTTGTTTTTTAAATTTAGATTTATATAAAAACAGAGAACAGTGAACACAGCTGGGATGCTCCTGTGAACCATGATTTTAAATTGAGATGGTATTTTATATATAGCTTTACTATAAACATTAAAATGGTTTTAACTTCTTCATTTTTATGTATTTACAGCTTCTTCAAGTCAGTTTCCAGTTAATCTCTAATGTTCACTTGACTTTTAATTCAATAAAACTGCAGCAGGAAGTCAAACAAGACTATTACAAATATTTCCACAAACTTTATACAACCTCTTCCTATGAAAACACAAAACAAAGTGCAGACACTGGTCTGTGCTTCAATGCTATATTGTATTTTGCAGCAACAATTCCAAAAAGATGATTTATTTTTTTATTTTTTTATACTCAGTATTTGAACTATTATGTTGGCCAAGTCTTGTTTGTAGGTGTACCAGCTGTAAACTGAGAATATCGTGGGTTTTATTTGTGTTGTGAGCACACATCAGCCCCTCAATGAAAACCTATCGTCTGCCTGTTTAATTTGTTCTGGATCCGACCCTTTTCTCCCATATTCATGAAGTGCAACCAAAAAAGCCACTTGTTTATGTCACACAGATAAGCTCAAGCGCATCGTAACAGGGATGAATTCAAATTTTTTGCTCACAGATGTTATTGCATAATTTACCTTCAGAGCCTCTTGCACTGAATGAAAAGACAGGAATGTTTTTGTTGTTTATTTATTCTTCTCCAGTAATCGCCTTGCTAACGCCCACAGGGGCCTCCGCATGGAGAGATTGCCCACGGATGGGTGCTGCGATGCCAGTAGGTGGTCCTGCCCATGGCTTGGTGGGTGAGCATGGGGTAGTCCCTGCTGCCACTGCCGCTGACATATCAGAGCTGTTTATTAAGAGGATGACAACTCTATCAAGCCCCATAAGCGGGCCCTCGTGCACAGGAGTTCTTTTGTTACTTTCAGGGAGGGTGTCATCAATCTTGCTGCCATGCTACTCTCTTGAGCTGTTGATGGCAAACACGATTCCTCCCTTTCTGCCTGGCCTCTCCCGCCTCGCAGTCTGGAATCAGGCGTGGTGAGGGGGATCGGGGAGATAGGAGGACTTTCCCCGAGAGTGCCTTTTCTTGACAGGCGACAGAGCGGACCGTTTGGACACCAGGGGTGGATATATGGGACCATGTAATGAAAAGACGTTGACAGGACCTGCTTGCTCTGTAATGAAGGTCCTTTTGAGCTGTGAATGGATACACACATCTTTCACGCTTTTGTCTCTCTGCCTTTCCCACAGAATCTATCTCATCCATTTTAACCAAAAGAGAAGGTGTAAGAGAAGCATCCCAGACAACAGCTCACAGTGTTAAACATTTACATGCAACGACGTGGTGTGAATTTTAAATTAAACAGCAACTAAGTTGATTTACACCCACGATTTGTAGCTAAATCCCTTCAGCATCAGCCCAGGAAGGTGCAGTTGAATGTTCAGCCTCTTTCCTCTCTCTGTCGGTGCTACTCAAGACTCAGTGTAGCTCACAGAGATGGACTATGATGTATGTACTCCACTTCAGCATTGGCTGAGGTCACAGACTCCATAAATGTCTTAGACAAGTCTGATATTTTAATCTCTTTTTAGTGAGGGGAAGTTGGGCCTTTGCCCAATCAATACACAGGGCAATAGTCTTGCCAAGATATCTCATGGTAGCTTTTCATTGTTCTGTCTGGAAGCTGAAATGTCAACCGGAATAGCACTGCTCAAACCGAAGCTGAAATACGGCTGGCTGTAGTCAAAAACATATTTTTTTATGATATAGAAGCTTCTGTCAATGATGAACGCCGAAACCGGGGATCGCAGTCCGAAGATGACTCTCATCTGAGGAAGAGGGGGGCCAACCGGCACCTGAAATTTCCTTTTTTTAAATTTTCATATCAAGTCCAATCTGTTTCATTCATCAGTCAACAATAGCCCAAAAAGCTAGAGAGTGAGGGGGAGGGGGTGGTGGGCTGTGTCGCTGCCTTTGTGAGCACACACAGCCAAAAATATCAAGACACTCTCACATTAACATTGCTAATTTGTTTGCCAATGGTTTCCAAGGCGCTGAATAATTGGCTGTGAGATATTGTTTGCTCAGGTGTTCCGCATAATTGAATTCTGTATTGGAAATACTGTGGATGAATGTTGTAAGAATACTGAAAAGAATCATGTACTTTGAAATGGAGCTATTGGTGTAGATTAATTCTCATCCCAATAGCAACTAGTGATGATTGCAGCACATTAATTATCTGGCTAATGTATAAAGCACACACGGTTTGAATTTTAAAACAACTTAACTCGTGTTCACCCGTTTCCAATTAATGTCCTCTTGTTGAATTTCTTATGGAGATGATGTGATACGGTTTCTTTGCACAGGATGACCCCTTGAAACTCACAGATTGATTTCATGCATCCATTATTCCGCCGAAATGCTGCTTTTGTCAGCGCTGTGCTTTGAGCTGCATGCTGATAAGCCTGTTAATGCGTGTTGCCGTGTAGCTCAGCCCATATGCACATGTGGAAGTGATATAGCGTCCAGCTGGACACATGTGTTGACAGAGCCGGATGATGTATTTGATCATAGTTAGTTGTGATGAAGGTCTTGGTTGGGTTTGATTCAGCTGCCCGACGCTGACCTAATGCCTCGGCTCAATCAGTCACCTTGTCCTCCCCTTGACTCCTCACCCCGTGATCCTCCCCTCCTGCCCTGGAGGACTCAAGAAAAACAACCCAAGTGCTTAAGACCCTCCCTTCACTCAAACCCCTGTCTGGACTGAAACAAATTAGATATGAAATCAATGCTGGGTCCTCAGGTTGTTGTTTTCTCAGAGCACTCTGTACTACGTTTCTTAACAGAGGCGTAGCACAAAAAGGCAACCTCAGTGGGCCCCCTCCTCCTATTAATACATCCACTGTCACGCCTGTACAGATGACTGCATTTGTAAAAACACATTTAGGAAAGTGCGATCAACATACAGTAATTAGTGTGTGAAGCTTTCACTGGGAGGTTTTATAGAACATTATTGCCACCACAGTTGTTTAGGTATTACACCCGGAGCAAAGGTAGAAAGTCATCTTACTCTGGCCTACACTGAAAAAGGATTACTGTTTTACTGCATTTCACTTTCAACAAGTGCTAGCTCAGTCTGCTGCAACATAGAAGTAACATAATAAAACTCCACAGATTTACACATGAAAAACTCAGGGGGTGTTGAGCTCACCAGACCTCTGTAGCCCGCGCCTCATCTCTGACTGAGGCTAGCGACTCTGGGCTACATTAGCCACTACCAGCATAACACAGAACTCTCCGACTGAAGTGTCAGTGGATGAGTTGTGTTTTGAGTAATGTAGCCGCCAGGATTTGAGAAGCAAGAAGAATGCGTACGTAAGAGCATATGCATAAATAATAATAATGCATAAAAGAGATTATATCTCTGGTTCTGCTGCTGCGTAAACTCTGTACATTATGAGTCCGACGTTGTCCTAAAACTACTAGCTGTGCCATAAAGTTGAGCAAACTCTTGCTTTGCAGCTGGTTGCCCTTTTTTATTTTTTTCCCCCTCAGTATCTACGATCTCATAGTGCTCTTTATTATGCTCATCTCTTCACCTAAACATCCTTTTTAATTTCCAAATCTGTGTCATCTGGTTCCTTAAGTGTTGAGAGCTGCTCTCGTGCTTATGTTTATCAGCCCAACATGGTGTGTGTGTGTGTGTGTGTGTGTGTGTTCGAGTCTCCGGTCTGATAATCAGTGACAGAGATGTTATAGGAGTGTGACAGAGTTCTATTTGCCATAACTGACATCTTCATCCCATCACTTTCCTTGGGTTTTTTTTTGTGTGTGTGTTTTTTTTTTTTTACTTACCAAGTACTGGCATCTGTGGTGTTTCCAGGCGGATACACTGCAGTGGACTGGGAATTCAGAGGATTCAGACAAGGCCACAGCAGCTCAGGCAGGTGGAGAGAAGGAAGAGCTGTGCACACAAGCAGTGCAGGAAGAGAGGAGAGGGAAAGAAAGCAAGGAATCTGACTTGCTTCTTGAAGTCTTATACTTGAAGTGTTTAGCTGACATGCTGTCAGTTTCAGAGGTCAGAGGGGATGATTGTATCGACAAGTTTCATTTGCCGGTCATAAGTGAAAAAGAGACAGAAAGCAGGCTCGAACAGCAAAAGCTTTTAATGCAGAAAAAGCACTTTAAATCACCACATAGAGTTTGTGCTCAATCAAAGCATGACACGTTGTTGAATATGTGACCAATTTTTACAATACTATTAATAAATTCCAGCATATTTGCTGAGTCAGCTAATATGTCCAATTTAATTTGGCTCACACAGCGTTTGAACTGGATTTACACTTGAAATCATCTTCTGAAGGAAAAACTTCAACTTCATTCATTTGTAAATACTGTGTTATTTATTATCATGACTGGCAATTCTATAGAAGACCTAGGCAGAGAGTCATTTACTGTAGCACTCAAGCAAGAAAATCTAATAATTTGATGTACATAAAATCTGCAAACAATGTAAAGACCCAACTTTTAACTGGTCAGTAGTAAACCTCTAGGTATCAAGCATATTACTCTCTGATATAAAACCCCCACAATGTTATGACACTAACTAGACAATAAACAGGCTTTAATTTTGTTTACTTGGATTTTGAAATTCAGTGATTTGAGTTTACAATATTCAAATCAACACCCACTAAAGGTCCTGACAGAAACATGTAAACTCGTCTTTGTGTGTATGTATGCGCACACATTTGTATACCACGGCTTTGAGCTTTTCTCTCTTCACCGCTCTCATTTGTACTTTCACAATTTATGTCTAAAATCAGAAACATAGTCCATGTCACATACTGGGCTGCATTTGTAGTCGTAACAAAGAGCAGTTGGCAACTTGTGACATCCATCATTATTTAACAAAAACAACTCTCGTTAACAGACTGATAGCACTAAATTAGCATGTGTGTTGGTGACAACATATCCCCGCATTCCAATTAAAGATGTGTATTTCCAAAAAAGCGTTGTTTTTAGCTTTTTCACAATGCATTTCTTCAGTTATCTTAATGATTTAAGATTTAGCTGAAGGATTCTTTTCTCAATCCACAAAGGGAAAGAAATCTGAACATATGCACATTTACCTTCATTGCAAACACTTAATTTACTGTGTACCGTCACATACTCTGCCGTCAAAGCAGCATCATGATGTTCAAGGTCTGAGAGCGAAAGCGTGTTCATTAATATTTTTTACACTTTTACACAAAGCACCTTTGTATCTTGTGGTGGTGTGTGGTTGTTTAGAAAACCCATGACCATTTTTAATCCTTCAATTTATCTGAAACAAAACTTACAAATAATATAATATAAATGTAATATAAATATGGTCATACTGACCAGTGTCAGAAATGAGAAAATGTAAATGTTTGAATCACTGGATTTATTGGTTTTACAGCTCGTCTGCTACAAACCACGGCATGTTTTAACTCACTGAAGGAATGTCCAATGTTTATTAGCTAACATGGGATTCAGAGATATTTAGAGCATATAGTATAAAAGAGCATATTATATATATATATATATATATATATATATATATATAGTAAGCACATATGCTTTAGTCTCTAGCTCTACTTTAGCAAACACTTTCTTCACAGAGATCCCGGATGCTGCTGAATTGTTGGTAATGGTAATTCTCTACGTGTAACTGAATGGACGCTTTAAGTATACAGTGTTTGTGACACAAAGTAAAAAGGGTGTTGTGTTTCGCAGGGCAGTTTGCAGAGGCTTTTCAGTTGCCAGTGGCCCATGATGGCTGACCCCTCCCTTTCTTTGTCACCGCTGGCGCTGTACTCTGTTTTCTCCCATCTCCGTGGCAACCAGCGCTGCATGCTATTGTGTTGATGTTTGTCCACAGCTAAGGTGTCGCCTATGTGTTTAATGGACCTCCCAGTCCGCTTCAGTGTCCGCTTCAGAGTCCCCCAGCAAAGCTGGGTGTCAGTGAGTCGCGGCAGGGTGGGGATGAGATAGGGCTGATAATGGCTGCTTTGTTCCTTTGCTAGATGTGTTGAAGCTGTGCTCCTGTGGACCAGGAGACGCCTGGTCAAACAGAGACACACAAAGGCTCTGGAAACGGCTGGCCGCGGCCCATTCTCCACAGTCTGCCATGCTGCCAACATACACCACCTTCTGCAGCCGCGCTGAATTACTACCCTCACAACCTTTCACACATATAAAAGCACTCCTTCACTCAGTGGGAACACTGACATTTGCCTTTTGTTGGACACAAAAGATTTTTTAATACTAAGTTTTTTTAGGTGATTACTCCGAGGCTATATACACCATTAGAATCAGTATGGGGGCTTTCATTTGAAGGGCATTCAATTTATTCACTCGTAAAAGCCACACAGGCATTACTTGATTCAGTCGAGCTTAAGTCAAGATTGATGCTTTTCCACTGCCTTTGATGTGTAAGTGGTGCATTCTGCTTTTAAGATATTATTTTCACTTGATTGATTGACAGAGTAGGCGAAAAGCAGCCCTGATATGCTCACTACTGTTAGAAATTATTCTCCATTATTGAGCTTTTAATATTTGCACAAAGGATACATGGCTGCACAGAGAATACTCATGTTTTGTAGTTTTGTGGAGATAATGGTGAATTTAACAATCAATAACAGTGAAAACCTCTGGAATGCCAAGAAATAATCTCTAGAGCTGATGTGCCACATATTCTCATCTACCGGCTGGTGTTTTAACCTCTTTAGCATAGCCCCTCGAGGAAATGGGGGATATGATTAGGAATTCGTTAGCAGGCTTCTATTTTTATGCTGATGACACACTTTCTTCTCACGGGCTCTCAATGTTGCTGGCTCTTGACTTTCTCACTGTCTTTTCTAAACTAGATCAGCTGTTTACCACCGTGTAGGAACGTGACATGAAGTTCACTGACTAAAGTGGCTGCAAGCAGAAAAGGTGTGATAACAGCTAGAGAGAAAACTCCTCTGTCATCTGAAATCCATTCACAGGCTTCTCAAAGTCCTGTCTTCTTTAAAGAAAAAAAAAAAAAGCTCAAAAGGTGTTCGCTTTTTTTTTTTTATAGCTGCTCCATTTACGTTTCACCAGTTGGACCTGCAGTCGTGCCACCTGCCTCAACTATTGACTGTGAGATACAAATAGGATGTACAAAACCAATAAAGGGTGCCATACAATTTTGTTGAAATCCGGCGTTTTTGTTCATCCTATCATGTTTGGAGCAGATTACAGTGTGTCCACACATCCCCGCTCCCCAGGGTGCCTTCTCTGTGGTTCAGGTATTGTGACCAGGCAGGCGGGCTGGTGGCCCTGGGCCCTGGGCACTTTGGAGAAGAGAGGACAGTGGCTGCATTTGTTTCCCACTGAAAAGGATTACAGGTCCTGACGGCCATGATTAATCACCCAGAGGCAGACATCTGAATACGGCCAGGGAAAGGTTCAACTTTTTAATTCATCCCACACACAATCTATTCAAACCAGCTGTTGGCGCTCCTTTCCCTCATCTCCCTGCTCTTTCTTCTCAGTGACCATTGCCTTCTACTGTCTTTCTCTCCCCATTTATGGCTCACGTAATTATCTGGGGACGCAGAGTTGTTGTAATTGTGGGGGTGCTTGGACGACGCTCGGCGCTCTTTTTTTATTGGAGATGGGTTCCTTTCTTCTTTGTTGGAGAATAGTTAATTGACTTTGTTAATGCATTTGGGGATCAGTGATTTCTCAACAACAAATGACCTTTATGGAGCTCAGCGTCACATATTGTTTATTGTGTGCGTGTGTACCTAAGCAAGTGTGTAAGCCTGTGTGTGTTGCATCTGTGCATGCATGTACTGTGTGTGTGTGTGTGTGTTGATCCATCGTGACCTTTTCTTGTGTCAGGTGTGTTTGTGCAGAGACAGAGAAATATTTCCCTCAAAGCTTCTTTTCCAAAACACTTCAAATTCATAAACATTTCCATGCTGCTACTCTTCGCTGACAGACAGCTGAATTCCTGTGTTTTGAATAAATTTCACATCTCACCATGTTCATATCCACTCATATGAGCAGGCCTTCTCATTAAGACTCAGCAGGTTATATGATGGTATTGCTGGAATCCCTGGAGCAAAATGAACAGGGACAGCTACACTGCTTAATGCAAGGTAGCCTAGCAACAGATAGTGGGATGGCGGTGGAAACATACCCTCATATTTATGTTTACATGAGAGAATGATTTGTCTGTCAGGCTGATGGATCCTAATGTTCTCCTCTCCCTGGGGCTTTTCTTGTGCTGCACGCAGGCCTGACACTTACCCTGAAGGACAGGCACCACCTTCCCCAACACGCATGAATACTTAATACTGTTAGACTGCATTTATGCAAAGAATGGAAATGGCACTAGACGAGGAGAGGGGGGCCAAAATGCATCAAAAGCATGACACAGAATGCATCACCAACATTGGGTGGGGAGGTTAGATAATGACAGCAGACATAAGGAGAGACACAAAACCATGTTGTTTCTTTTCTGCAGTTTATTCCTCATAACAGCATGCAAGTAATCAGATTGCAGTTTAGCAGAAACCAGTAGTTTCATGCGTTGACAACTGTGACAACATAAACGCAAGTCACTTCCAGTAAGTAGAGTACAGGAGCTATATGACTTGATAGAGTCTGTCTTTACTGTATGTCCAGCTCCTCCAGGGACAGACTATATCAACTCAATTAGCCTGGCACAGCCTGAGTATCAGCACCATAGATTAGATTTCACTCTGCCTTGTTTACCAGAGAGCGGCCCGCAGAATAATATCTATACAATTTGTGCTTTCAGAAAAATGATGACGGTATCATAGCGGGGAGCAGCAGATATAAGCTTCTCCTGTGTAGTGGTATAGGGTAAATGGCTTGGAGAGATATAGAAAAACCTTTTGTCAGGAGGTAGGCATATCCCCGTTCATCTTGGGAACTTGTTTCCATAGTTACATCAATGTTGTTGAAGTGAGAAGATCAGGTATTCTAGTGAGTGATCCTTTACATGAGCTTTGCTCCTCTCCTATTGATTTTCATCCCACGTTGAAAAAAAAAACAACATAAAAAACAGCCCACTGCAAACTGTCTGAGATATTGTGGAAGTAATGAAAGGGCGGAATGTGTCGGAAATGTGCCGGACAAGAAAAGAAAAGAAAAGCCTCTCGAAAAGCATTGAGAGGTTTTCAGGTGTCGTGTCCAGCTCCTCTGGGGGTCAGGTAATGCTGTCACAAACCACAAAGCGTGACAGCAGCTGAGACTAAAAACCAATCGCTGCCTCTAACAGTCGATGATCGCCGTGTTGTTAGCCACATGCTTATGTGTTCATATGAAATCTCCTCAACAGCGTGCTGCTTGCAGTAATGCTAATGGCTCTGAAAAGAGAGTTAATCACTGCTGCGTGGTTAGCCACATGCTTGCTCCTTGCAGCATGGCTGGTGTGTTCCAGGGGTTAGCAAAACACTGGCGTAACACATCATTGCTCTTTATGAGGCTGGGGCCTGCAAGAGAGAGAGGGGGCCCACAGACGATGCTAAAAAGACGGTAATGACAGCCATTCACCGCAATCCAATTATGCAAAAGGGAGTCTAAACAATTCCATCATCCCCTAAATTAGATTGTCCTAATGAGATAAAGGCACCAATTAATCCTGAATTAATTTCTACAGCTCATTTTCCCCAGAAAACACTCTAATATGCAAATGCCAGTGAGAGACAGAGAGGCATCCTTCTGCAGGGTTTACTCCACCTCTGCTCGTTGGCTTCTCTCTTTCAGTGAACTTATAAACTTGGACACATGTTGTGAGGATCAAGGTAGGAAATATAACACATGCAACAGCTCAGGTAGCACTGAAGAGAAATTGTTTAAAGGCAGAAAAGTCAGATTTCATGTTCAATGAATGATACAGTTCAATAAACCATTTAAAGTCCTGCTAAACAAAAACAAAGCCAATACATCTAATTTGGCATCTGGGTTTTATTCATTAAATATCATGAGCTTGAAAGATTCAGATGTTCCTGGTATGACTGGATAATAGTGATGGTGTGTGTACATAGAAGACAACCAGACTGAAAGAGTTCTTTGTGGCTGTTTTGTGTCTCTGTGGTCATTTTGCATCCATTTGTGGATGTGTTGTGTCTGCTTGTGGGCGGTTTGCGTCTCTTTGTGGTTGTTTTTCGGTCTGATTGTGATAATTTTGCGTCTCTTTGTATTTGTTTAATTGACTTTCCAACAAGAAATGTTAACAGTGGCTCAGGCCCAGGCGCCCCCCTCGTCCCCTTGGGCCCCTGGGCCTGTGCCTGGTAGGCCCACTTAGTCATTTTTGGTATCTTAGTAAGTAGTAATTTTCCTATAATTTGGTGGGTTTTTAAAATTTTTGTTTTCATATAAGAAATCCCACAAAGGAATCCTTTAGTTTATCTGAAGGATTCCAACGCATTAAGGTCACTCCAGTTGATGGAACAACAACCAATCCCAAAATCGACGTTAGCCACAGACAGACTAGAGGTTGCACACAAGCCTGCAAATATCTGCTCGCTTTGAAAACCAAGCAATTAAAAATGTTGTTCATGCTAATCATCATTATCATTTTCACACTCCTAAGTGTCTCGCTGCCAGCTGTCTCCAGTTGTCATAATTGAGTGATCTGACAAATGTTCTCAATAGAGCCTGAGATGCAGCCTCCACCTTTGGAGCAAATGTATGTTTACAGAAATGGCTGTTCAAAGTTTATGTAAAACTTTGACTCTGTCGTTGTTATAATTTATGATTCATTATTGAATGACTTTGGTTTTTGAGCATAAATCTAAACTGTCCTTCATACCGAAATGAATGAAAATTTAGAAATGCCTCTTTACTCCATATTTTATCAAGGAGGATGTCTTTATGAACCGGGTTTGGGCCTTGAAGCACAGTATTTTATCGATCGGCAGTGAGCTACTACCACCTGCGCACCCCCCAGTGATGACAGAAACAACCAGGCTGTCAGTTGCCAGGCAATATTCACAACCACTGGCCCACATCAGCTAATTACCAGCAGAAATAGAAATCACGTATTGACAGATGGGCCCATGCATATTGATTGGCCAGCACTGCCACGTTCTAAATAACCAAAAGCTAATGAATCATTTCCCATTTGGGAGAGAGAGGGAAAAAAAGCATTCGTTTTCTGCTTGACATCATACCTGTACTGCACATAGCCCATGATGGGAATACACACAAATCACAGCAAACTCTCCCAAGACTTCAGCTGCTCGTATATGCACCACCAAACCTCTCTGCCTTACTCTCTTCTGTTCTGTCTGTCGTATCTGTCTCTTTCGCCATCTTTCTCACCCTAGCAATCCCTCTCTCGGCTGTGTGGCAGTTATTTTTCATCGCGGCGAGCTGGCCGAGGCAGTAAATACCCCGCTCCTCAGACTGCGGACCCAGAGTGACCCTGCAACCTCCGTGTCTCTGATGCCTCTCCCAAGGTCTCTCATTCCAAGGCCCCTGTGATGCAGCGCTCTGGTTGCAGCGCAGACCCTGTAATTCACCAGCCTGCTAGATCGCCTGCCAGGAGCTATTGATTTTTGTTTCCCCAATCTCCAGGAGAGAGGGAAAGAAAAGATTAAAAACACTTTGTCAGTTTGGTAGGGAATAAGAATTCTGCGCAGGGGGATACCTAGGAGGGCACGGGGTCATGGCTGAGGTACTGTACGTCTTTATGGCTTTAACTATTTCCACACCACGAACATCTCTGTCTGTGGCTCTCGTCCTCTCGCTGTCTCTCTTTATGTGCAGAGACTTTGCAGGTGTTGTTGCTCAGGGATGACCTCTCCTGCTGCAGCATGACTGTGTTTAAATGCACACACAAAAAATGGATTAAAGACAGGAAATTAAATAAAGTGTTTGCATGTGTCTCAGTCTGATTACCCCATTTCACCTAATCAGATTTCCTCCTACACCCTCAAAAAAGGACATTAATTTGCCAACATCTTATTTTTTACTTTATTTGCGTAGGGATGATGAGGATATGAAACCTATCTACTTTCAGGAAATCTGGAACCAAATGTCAACCTTGATTAATTTTAAGTTACGAACGTAAGTTAAATTACGTGAGTCACATGACATAACTTAATTTTCTAATGTACTTATTTGAACACATATCGTGTTTTTTTTTCTCAAACCAGACGAAGACGTTGTGGGAGTCATTGGCAAACGACTTATTCTGTCATTTATATTGGAGGACTTGTTGATCCGATAAGTACGTTGTAGACTAGCACAGAGTTACTGTGTACGCTCCCTGCACATATATTAAGTGACTCATATGAAGGAGTCACTCAGTATCACGTTGTCAGTCGTCCTTGTTGTTACGTCAATGTTTACGTAGCTACCTAGCTAGCATATCTTACCACTCTGGATGTTGACACAATGATAGATTGAGAATTTGTCATTTTATAGTCTATAGTGATTTTACTAAATAAGGTTATGGAAAATGTTTTCAATGAGAGGGATTACTTAACACAGTAATGAAGTAAATGTACTTCCTCCCACTGCCCGGCCTGGTTTCCCTGAAACCTTGTCCAGATGTGCATACTCAAAAGACCCGCAATATACTTTGTATATTCTTTCAGGTAATCAGGTTTCTCCTGCAGGAGTGTCAACTGGGATGTTCTAAGTCTGAAAAAGTAAAAAACTACAGTCTAACGTCAGATTATTGCTCTAAACGTTAATGCACTGACTGTGTGTGAGTTGAGTTTTGAAACATATTTGACTTTTGTTCCTACTCACCAGATGAGCGAGATGATAAATTGAAAGCCCTTGTGTTCCGAGTTCCCCAGTTTTTCATTTGAGTCACACACACAGACACACACACACACACACACACACACACACACACACACACACTGCCATGCAGTCAGACACAGTCAGGCTAATGTGATGCCAATGCTTTACCCCATCAGATTGTGTTACGCATGGACGGCTCTTATCATTTCACCCTAACTTTTAACTAAATGTGGAGAATGTTTTCCCCTTGACATTAGGGTTTGGTAATGGTGCCTTTCAGCGCCACTCTATTTTCTGAAATGAAATATTCATTCATTGGCGAGGACAGTCTTAGAGGAAGTCTGTCTGAAATATGAATTCATGGTTCCAGCAGACATTTGTTCAATATTTGATGGGTCATCAGAGCTCTGTGTCTAATACTGCGCAGTTCCTCCAAATATTCATTCTGTCTCTGTTTTGCTTCTCTGTCATCAGTTGGTTCTTATATTTGACCAGAAAAATATGCACAAAAACACCTTTCAGGATAATTCTGGTCCATATTTTGGTGGATTTTTAAACATAAACCCTATTTTTGAATTTTCCTTTTGCTTTAGTGACAGTGTTTTTCTTTGTCAACAGGTTAACATCTCTTAAAGTCCAATCCATTGTGTGAAGCCATCAGCCACTGCACACTAAATCAGCTTGATTGCATGCCAACAAGAAGATAAAAGGCTCGGAGGTGGGTACAGTAATCCAAAGAGAGCGGGTGGTCTGCTTGAAGGCATATCGTTTTATTCCCTCATGCATATTCACTTCTAAGCCCCCGAGTATGCAGATTAGTCTTGTCTGAACAGTGGACTCTCCAATCACATCCTACTTTTGCTTCTCTCCCCCCCCCCCCCCTCTTACTGCACCCTGCTGTGCGTGAGTGCCGGCACAATGAATGTAACGTGCATGTATGTGTGTGTGTGTGTGATTGTTAAGTGTGTGTGTGTAGGGAGAATTTTTGCTTGTTTGCAAGTTCGGGGGCAGGCAGGCTTGAGTGTGCATGCATGAATAAATGTTTGCGTGTGTGTGCGCTTGTGTGTGTGTGTTTAGCTTTGTGTGTAGTCGGTATGTGTCTGCCAGACACATGGCTTTGTCTTGTCCTGGCACTGTGCTCGGCTCACCAGATGTTCTCCTTTTTTATCATCCTCCACTTGCACCGTGTTCTTTGAGGTTTAGGGAGTCTGCGTCGCTCACATTCAACTTGCCCAGTTGTTGTTGTTGTTGTTGTTTTTTTTGCTTTTCTGTGGATAAACGACAAGCTCTTTCAAGTCTTCTGTAGCTGTTTTCATTCTTTTATCTTTACATAAAAAGGAAAATCAGTGACATTAATGTTTCGGGTCCTCCAGTAACAGCAGTTCATATTGTCCAGGAGTTTGGTTTTCTTTAGAAGATAATAATGATCGTTCACTGAAGTATAAATTGGTTGCATTTTATTTAAAATGTATTTATTTAAAATCAATCATTTACACTTACAGTACACTATATACAGTTAATAATACTCAAAATATAATATAATATATATATAATATACAAAACTCAAAGTATAACATAACATAAAAACCAAACAGGGTTGTGCCTGTATGTTAACATACGGTAATATGTTAAACGTGGAAGTTTAACATATTACATATTTGAAAGTGAAATTATATATGTGAGCGTGAGTTACGATAGGGATTTAAATGACATCCCTCAGATTTGACTGGATCACGAAAAAGGAGGCGTGGCTTTGAGAATCTTAACAAACACGAATACAAACAATTGCAGAGAAATATGTGGAATAAATGAATAAACTAGAGCCTGACCACACTGTTTTGCAAATGTAAACAAAGTGTTTGCCGACTGAGATCCAGATTCTTGTAGTTCCGTTACTGGGGAAAGCTTTTTCATGACCCCATTGGAGTGCTTGTTGCTAGTGAGGTGAAAGGTGGTGATGACTGCAGGGAACCACAGCTGGAAATACACAAACTGCCCACTAATATTCATTTAGCAAAGAAGTGGGGACCCAGAGTAATATTCTTTGAGTTCCTTGTAATCTCCCTGCCCTTCTTCCACAAGAGGTCAGAGTGCAGGGTCGCATCCAGAACGTCGCTAATGGTGGAAGGAATGCAACATTTTGCTCAAGGACACTTCAGCAGGACAGATGCGTGAGGAGAGGAGAGAAATGGAAAAATGAATTGAATCTAACTGCATGTTTACATTCACCTGCTGTTCCAGGTGTTACATTTGTGTTTGATTAGAAAGCTAGAATGAAAAGTCAGATCACACATCGCAGACACTCCCAGGTGGAATTAAATTAAGCTGTCACCTGGTCAGTGCCACCACCCACCACACACACACACACACACACACACACACACACACACACACACTCCCATCAACAAACACAGAGAGCTGTCAAATAAAACAACACTTGTAATTATGGGAGGGGGTAAAATTCAGATTTATTTATTCCAAAATGAAGCCTGCAGATCGACGGAGGGACAGCTCTCCTCCATCTGTCATCGTTGAAGCCACACTTGTCTGACACAGGGATTCATTCGTCTTGTCGTCTTTGACAGTCGGCTTTTCCCGGCGCACTCCCACTAGGAGTCGCAAAGGATTTTTGGAGGCAGACTAAAAAAGAAAACACTCTGTGACAAGGAGTAGGCTCTTTATGAATGCAAATGAGTCTGGGAAAATTCACAGAGCAGCTAGCGGGCTCCGAGGCTCCGGCATCCGTCACATCTACCCCCACCAGGCACAACCCACGCTTTGCCAAGAGGTCTAAAGGCTTACAGGGCCCTACAGCAAGAACAGACACACTCATAGAAAAGGGCATGGAAATCCTGTGGCTGACACACTGCGAGTGCCACCGGTGACTATTATTTTCATGAAAATGATAAGCTTACTGTTTTTACATGCCATCCTCTGAATGGCTGGTGGGTTTTAGGTTTTATGATAAAACATTCATCTCCTCAACCCTCTCTGTAAATGTGTGTGCGCGAGGATGCGTCACTTGTATCACTTGACATTTGGCTTCCCTTTTATCTCGTTCCAAGGATAGTAAGTCAAATGCTATGTGACAGGTCAACCCCTTCATATCAGTCATCCTTCACCCTGACCTAGCCTCAGCTGCACAAAGACACATCCAGCTCCTCCACACTAGAAACGATCATTAGCTGTAAGATAGAGGCGAATCCTGCCGGGTTAAAGGCAGGAATCTGTCCGAACCAACAAGTAAACACAGCATAAAATAAATAATAATAAAATCTCCATCTTAAACCGTCTGTTCTTGAGTCCTAAAAGGTCATTTCCTTAAATGAAGGCACAAAAACAGGGGCAATATTAGTCTTTAAAAGGTTTCTGAAAAGATAAAACAATAAGTTGCGTGGTTACTGCGAAAACCATCATCATGCTTATTGCCGGAAAGGAATTAAAGGGGCACTACACCAAGTTTACACATAAAGATAACGTGAGTACTTCTCAGTCTTCTGTTACTGTTAAAGGAGCTCCCTAAAGTTTGAGAAAATAACCCTCATAGCGTCATCAACCAGCATAAAGACCCCAGAAACGACTTTTTCCTTGCTGTGGGGCAATTTTGCCATAGTGGCCACATTAGGTATTGCAGGATCATGTGGCCTACACACCGAATACACAATACACACAGAATACTTTTTCCAATTCTCAATCATTACAAAAGGAACTGGCTGTAAAACGATGAATACATTTTTTTCTGATAGTCACAAACATCCAGAACTGACTCTTTTCAGTTCAGTTCAATAAAATGTCTAGAAAGCTGTGTTATTGAATTATTCTATGCCGTTCATGTGAGCGGGGAGCCAAGTTGAAGTCAGCTGACTCGACCGGAGAAGTACTAAAAAGCGGAAGCTCGTGGAAGCCGGAAAGACTTTCAGGCGTACGCGCCCAATGAACAGGAATGACTGGAGCGCGTAATCCAGTTTCCTTAATACATCCACGGACAGCATGCACAATACCAGGACCCTGAAACTGCAGCAGCTAAATGGAATTCAGCCATCATTCATTTTATTATTTACTCCTGTGCTTTTCCTACTTTGACATGTCTCCAGTAAAAAAGGGTTTATCGTAGGATCCAGCATATTTAGGCCTTGAACTACACTAAGGAATAAAAGTATAAAGCATATAGAACTAAAATGATATCTCCACCTCTGCTGCATCTCTTTTGACAATGAATATGTCTCTTCCAATCAAAGTCTCTGGAGCAACCTTTTAATGAGAAGTTTTATACATAAGATCACGTTAATGACTGATCAGCTGTGCAGGCTTTGCTTTCTACCTCAGGTTTGTTTCAAGTACCTCTTTTGCTTAAAAGCTAATCTGAGGTGCAAAGAAACTGGGACTTGTGGGTATTTAATTTAGCCGGACATCAAAGGAGGATGGTCAACAGAGGCAGAGCAAGGGCTCGGAAATGCTGACTCGGCTCCTGTCGCTTAATCTATTTGAGGTGCGATTAAAGTTTAATTCGTGCCCATCTCCTAATGCTAGCCGATGCGTGTGCGCCTCAGCAGTTGGTCGGTGAGTAGTTTCAGGCTGAGCCCAGGTCTTTTCTCTCTGTCTGGGCCTCACTTTATTCATGCCTGAGGGACACCGGGAGCTGCAAACAACTGAATTTTTCATCAAGGTTACTTCCTGGAGAGATGTGCCATGCAGTTGCTGCTTTCTCTCTCGGTGTGTTCCTAGCTCATACATAACTTACCCTGCTCTGACCTGCAACTCTCTCTTGGACGAGTTGTTTGACCCTGGTCCAGATGGGAGAACGTGTGGAGTCAGCATGCGTTTGTTACGAAGCTTGAAATAATAGGGTTTGGTTCACATGGTTTCATTATATCTACCAGTATGTGATAACACTTTATTTGAAACCCTCCAAATAAGCACTTATAAGCAGTTTATTAACACTTAATAAATTATTTATGTTTATTTATGTATTTATCAACAACTATAACTCCTCTTATGAGGCATCCATAAGCAGTTAATGGATTGCATATAGTTAATATGTGCTTTATGCAGCTGTGTTTTACAGCATTTATAGACAAATGACAAATACATTAAAAACATATACAAATAAATGTAACTAAATAATCTAATCTAATCTTGGTCACAACTAGATTAAAGTGTATGATAGTGTGTTAAAACCATTTATAAAATTGTTTATCCTTCTTTATTTAGGTAGGGGGCTTAAAATGAAGTGTTACCACATATGTAAATCTATGTACAGTCTGTCTTCATAGTTGGTCGACACCGTCCAAGCACAGTGCTTACATTATTTTAGTTTAGGTGGCTTGTGAAAAAAAAACTGCCATTTTCCAATCACAAATGTATTATAATCTATGGTACATTCTGTCTTGTCCCATATTTATCAGAGCCGCCTCACTGAATGATGGTAAACACAACACAACTCAACAACCTCAACTAGTTCACATTTCTTTTGGGAATACTGACACGCTTGGCATTAACATTTTTAGTCTCTGAAAAACAACTCTGCAACTTCTGGAGAAAAAACATCTACTATTTATAAGAATATATTTACATCAAAATTAATTTGCAATTATAATCAAATCTTGTTTTTTTTGCAGGATTATTAATGCTGCAACAACACATTTGGTTTTAATGGAGGGAAAATATGCAATGTCAGATGATCCCCCCCCCCCCCCTCTCATTAAGGCTGCAAATGCTGCTTTTTGTGAAATACAGCAATCACAGCCACAAACGAGGTCTTATTTATTCTATTCAGAGTTTACTTTTCAAAAGGCATCCACAAGCAATAAGGTCATTTCAGTCTATTGGCTTACAGTGGAGTAAATTTGAATTTAGAGCAAAAAGAAAGATCTTTAGATCATATTTCACACTAATCAATGCAGCCCTTGATTTTTAAATCAGACCTGATGCCTGGGAGGTATGGATCGGGATTTGAAGAACCAACTAGACATCAGAGTATTTTGTAGAAGAATGATTGGTTCAAAAACATAAGTAGAACTTAATATTTCTCATGTCTGAAAAACATCTTTTCCCACTTTAGAGTATGCATGTTTACAACTGAGCTCCTTGTCATGGTCTACAACACAAAAATAATCCTTCGTCATTATGACCCTGTTAAATAGGGAATCAAATAAAGCAGAATGGCTGTTGGACTGCAGACTTCCATTCCAGAGCTGTGCTGTGCAGTCTTGCAGCTCCTGAGTGTCAGACATTATCACCACCACTACCCTCAACCTCACCCTGCCCCTTGTGGCAATTACTGCCCTACCTCCCTATTCACCACGTAATGAGAAAACTGACTGATCGATTTCTGTCCGGCCAGTAAAAGAAGGGAAGGAGCCATTTGGATATATCACAGGCCAGACTCTGAGGCAAAGAACTGCAGCATATCCATATTATGATTTATATTTCTTAGGTGTTAATGGAAGATAATAGGCATGCAATAAAAAATAGTGCATGTTTGATGTAAAGGGTGATATTTAAATCTGATTCTGGTTTATTCAACTAACAATTATTTTCAGTATTGATTAATCTGCTGGCTATTTTCTTGATTAATTGATAAATCGTTTGGTCTATAAAATGTCTTAAAGTAGTTTCCCGATTCCCAATTTCCCGATTCCCTAGTTGACATATTCATATTGCTTGTTTTGACAGAACAACAGTCGAAAAACATATGCATTTTTCTTCCTTGTCAGAGCCTGGCGTCTACATTACCCACAATGCAGCTCAGCTGCAGAAAGTTCGATCGGAGATTCCGTTGTGTTATGCTAGTAGCGGCTAATGTAGCCTCGAGCTGCTAGCCCCAAACAGAGATGAGGAGTGGGCCACAGAAGTGTGATAAGATCACTTCTTTCTAACTCCACACTTCCAGATTGTTTTAATTGTCAAACTTTGATTTTGACAATTGACAAAATTTGACAAAATTTGATTGTCTTCAACCCCCTCAGATGCTGAATCAAGTGACGTCATCTGAGGCAATTTATCAGGTTCAGTTGGGAGAGCTCCCCCTGGAGGTAGAACTCCCCAACACCTGTAAACAGACTTTGATGTGTAACATTGGTGGAGCCCCCCCTTTAAACATTTATGAAAATAGTTGCTGATTCATTTTCTGTCTTTTGACTTGTTGATTAATGGACTAATAGCAGTTAGACCTACTACATGTTTGATGCCAGCAAGAGTGTTGGGATGTTAGAGGCTGGTTAACGTACATTTGTTAAATAAAAACGGTTACACTGCAGTTCCAACATGAGGCTTGTTAACGCTCTCTCCACAAACTGCTGCGTGTTCTAATAAATTCATCTTGATTTATTATTCCTGTGACTGATTACATGGATGTAAATATTCTGCAGTAAAATATATAGTCTGGGTGACAGGGTGTCTTTTCCAAGCACCACCATGCTGTCCTGTTGGGTCAGAGCTTCACTGCCACTCACAGTTATTTATTAGGCTACATATTCACTCTCTATCCATCACTGTACAGCCACCCGGTCCGGTCACATCTCTTTATGTTTATTACAGTGTCCCACCTTCCCGAGGAGGATGATTGACGTTTTCGGAGAGGACCGAGGTGGGACTTGCGCGCTCCTTCTCCAATCGTGGCTCGAGGGGCGGAGGCTTTCTATCCATACTCTGATTATGAGTCAGTTACCAGACATAAGCGAAACAATAACAGTTGGTGGTTACTTTGTATCCAAAACCTTCACAGAGAAGTTGAGTCTTTAGCGCGTTTTAGCGCATCAAGCTCTCGAGCATATCGGAGGATTCGTGAGAGGAGCTCAACGCGCTCCACTTTTAATCAGATTAGGAGCCTTTAATGTTCAATCCTGCTTTTTTTTGTTCTCCTTCCCTACAGTAGCGGTGCAGGAGTGGCCAAAGCCAAAAGCAGCGATTCAGATCAGATTTCACCCAAACCAGCTGGGAGAGAGACCGAGAGAGCGGAGAGAGGGTTCGTCAGTCTCCCTCCTCCCAAATCCAAAAAATCTTACCAAGGAAAAAGGAGGAGTGTCGGGGGGTGAGAGAGACGCAGAGGAATCCGGAGGAATTTCCGAGGATATTTTCCCTTCTTTTTTTTCTCCCCTCTTGATATTAAAATTTAAAAAGTTGGAGGCGAGGCAGCAGGGACCGTGGTCAAGGATGGACGAGCAGCCTCGGTTGATGCACTCCCACGGGGTAGGCATGGCCGGACACCCCGGCCTGGCGCAGCATATGCAGGATGGCACGGCGGGGACGGACGGAGACGGAAGAAAGCAGGACATCGGAGACATATTACAGCAAATAATGACCATCACAGACCAAAGCTTAGACGAAGCGCAGGCGAGGTGAGGCTACACAACAAAAAGAAATCCCACTTGTATTATTAATCGGAGAGCGGCAGTGTTATTAGGGATGGAGGGGCAGATAATAACTGTGGTTTGTATCCAGACTGCTTCTAAATGAATGCAATTACGCCCACTGAAGTGCCGTGACTGCGCGAAACCGACCAAAAAAAAAGACGTAGAAACTTAATATTTCATTATTTGAAACAACTTCTGCGTAAATAGTTTTATCCAAACTATTAATTGTTGTGGGATTTTTGTAGGATGATCTGTTGAGAGGGTTTTTTTTTAACGGGATCACTTGCCACTCCAGTTTTCCAGTCACTTCTGCCTTGTTACAAAAGGAGCTTACATTGTAGATCGTGTGCTATAATAACATGCTGTGGATACCCGTCTATAGTTCTGACCCACTGTCAGTAATAATAATCACAAATAGAATGCAAATAAATACATTTGAGGCCTGTTACAGTTGTACTGTAACTGGCCGGATTGGGTTGCATATTATAAGCAACAAAAATCTGGGGTTTCTAAAGATTTTAAGTATACGCTTCCAGTGTGTATTTATGTGATGAAATAATACAATTTCATTCTAAATATTCTTAACAGTTTTCTTTGCTCTGGCTCCTGCATGTTTAATAAATTAGCAGCTTCTTGCAGTAAAAACAGCAGGGAAATCTGGGGAAAAATGAATCTTCATGATGACATTTTGTGATGTGAGAATGCCCCACTCCTTTGTTACTGTTGCCACTTGTTTGAATATTGATCTGGAAAGTGGTGTCCTGTCCTCCTTTTTAGGAAACATGCACTGAACTGCCACAGAATGAAACCTGCTCTCTTCAACGTGTTGTGTGAAATAAAGGAGAAAACAGGTACGTTCTGTTTTATAGGTTCTTTTGTTTGCTGGATTTGAGTTTTTTATGCTTGCTTACTGCTGATAGTGATGAGTGTAATGTCCATCGCATGGTCTAACGGTGCATTCCTGGTGCCTTGGAATCACTTCTTGTCTTCATTTTTCATAATCTGTCTTTTATTGTTTGTTTGTTGATTTTATTGTACAGAGCACAGGTCGTGATCACCATGACGTTCCTGTTTTAAGCCGCTGTAAATTTATGTGGCATAAAACATTTTTTTTTTTTTTATGATTTATGAAATGTTTTCTCTGACAAACGTCACACACCGTGCATGTGAGCAGCACTGGCCCCAGATGAGGTGCTGTCATTGGACTGGAGTGTTTTCATGCCGACATTTGGGCCTTTCTGAGTCTGGGCTTTCTCACCCCTCTCTGTGTGTTTTTCTTGGCTGAAATGAGCTGTTTTTAATGCAGAGGCAGGTCAGAGGGATTCTCTGTTTATATTTGCAATGAGGGTCATGAAAAGGAATGTGTGAATTATTACTCACTTAACAGCAGATTAAAAGAAGAGCAGCTCCCATGATGAAAGCCTGTGAATATTCTCTGAGGGATGTGGCAGAGCGCTGTTTAAGAGGCGGCTTTTCAAGGGAGGAAATAAAACAAAATATCCAATATAACCTTATCTGTGAACACAACTTTGAAGCTGTCTTTGAGGTTATTGAGAAAGCCTTGTCACTTTGTCGGGTGTTGTTGCGTTCACAGCCATCACAGTCGGAAATAAACACAGGGCTGGTATGGAGGCATTACCTATTTCCTTAATTTCTTTGTGTTTTTCAGCACCATTTTGTTTGTATGAGTCAGTTTGGCTCAGGTTATTCCCCCTAAAAACCAGTACAAGGAACAAGCAGACACATTGGAATTTTCACCAGATTTACAAAGGAGTGCAAAGAGTGCGGTCTGTGAGGAGGAAGCTATAGTAGGTTGGGGCCCTGTCTCTAAATTGCAAGGCTTGAAAAAGTGAGAGAGTAATGCCTGGCTCTTTGTAAACTGTCTGGCATCTCCCCGGGTTCAACCAGAGTTCGTTTCCAAAAAGGAGAACAAAGTGACTTGGACCTTTTCCTGGCTCCTCTCTTCCCACCGTTCTTGGCAACCGGGATTTTCACAGAGCTTCTGACGAGAGAGGCTCCCCTCAGCCTGCAAATTCTCTTCCCCTCTGATTAGGACCAAGTTTGGAAATGAACATATTTCAACATGGTTTATATTTTCTCTGTCTTTTTTTTATGTATTGCATCATTGATTTTTAAGTGTGGTTGAAACAACTCCAAACCACAAATCAGCAAGCTCTAAATAACAACGTTGTTTTTTTCCCTATGAAGACAGAAAAGCATTTAAAAGTAAAAAAATAACCCAAACAGTTTATGAGAGAATCAAGGCTTAATGGCTGCCTCACTGTGTCCTCCCTGTCTACGTTTGAAGAGCTGAGCTGCGGCTCATCTTCGCCCATAGGAGGTTTGTGCAGACGAAACTGAAAATTCTTTCACTGCAGTGACAGAGAAAATGACTCAAACCTTCACCATGGCATTTACAGCCAAATGTGCTGAGTGCAGTGTATGTGAGCGGAGTACAGCCTGTAATTTGTCAGGTCTTTTTTATGTTCTTTATAAAGAGTCAGCTTCTCCTTGCTTTTTACATTGTTGCAGTCAGAGTGTCTTTTAGAAGGAAGTGTGAGCAGGAGGCAGATGAGCACAGCAGCTCAGGTTTGAAGCGGCCCTTCTCCTCGACCTTTCACTGAAGGGAGGAAGCATTTCTTTAGATCGTATATCATTTGTTGCGTGTAGTTACTCACACGTGTGTTGCATGTCCCTCTCCATGGTATATCGGTGGTGTGTGAGTGTTGACAGCAGCAATATGGGACATTGCAGCAGTGAGGTGTCCATTGGCAAGCAGCTGACAAACAAGGCGGGAGTGCATGCCAATAGCGGACAGAGCCGGCCTTAACTGATGACCCTACCCCAGCCCTCTCCCTGTATATGTGAGCCGGGGTCGGGCCCGTGTCACGGCGGGTGAGTATTTAGCAAGCTTAAACAAGCTCAGGTTCGCCTACTGGGCTATGGAAAACCAACGGCTGGGGCTTGTGTTACCACTTACAGACGTTCCTTTTGACAGCCACTGTTTCATTTCATGTAAACGTTTGCCCCTGACTACGACTTCAAAAAAAAAAAGAAAGAAAAAAACTATCATCATTGTTTCTGCAGTTCCCGAGAGCACTTAGAGTTTTCTTTCCTCTGCTCGCTTCACATCCTGTGAAGAGGGTCGGAGAGTGTCTTTGTTTGTGTAGAACCATTACGGCGAGGGAAGCTGGCACGTACAGGTTGACTAAGTAAGAGAAGCCAGGCACCAAGTCAGTGTTTCTGGGTGTCAGATTTCAGGCCTTCTCTCTCTCTCTCTCTCTCTCTCTCTCTCTCTCTCTCTCTCTCTCTCTCTCTCTCTCTCTCTCTCTCTCCCTCTCTCCCCCTCTCTGTGTCTCTCTATCTGTGGGCCTGGGACTGTTTCGTCAGGCCACTCTGTGTCAGCAGCCTCACATTACCCCCTCGCAGGCTCGGGTCAGATGGAGAGCTCCTGCATGACTAATGTGATCAGACGGATAATGCATTACACCGCTTGAACTTATCAAAGCTGGAGACCTGCTGAATCAGTCGGTCCCGCTAACTCCGGGAGTGGGGGGGGGGGGCCCCACTCCCGGAGAAAAAAAAGAAAAAAGCCTGAGCTGCTAATTAGACCTGTGCACACATTTTAGATATTCACAGTGGTGTTGATCTGGTCACTTTCAAGGCTCCAGCCAGGGCTCGTTAGTGCTGGGAGAACTAGTTTTTGTCTTCTTTTGATTACGCTGTCCTGAAAGTGCTGTGTTGGTAGTAAGACTGAAACTAACAATTATTTTCATCATTGATTAGTCTGCCATTTGCTTTCTTGTTAAAAGGAGTCATTGTTTAGTCTATAATCTTGATTAGTAGTGAATAAATGACCAAAGTGACATCTTCAATCGTCTTGTTTTGTCTGTTGAAAACCCAGTGATATTGAGTATACAATGATCCCCACATCGGAGAGGCTGGAAACAAGCGACGTTTGGCATTTTGCTTAAAAGAGTAACTGAAATGATTAATCAGTTATCAAAATAGTTGCTTACAATTAACTGATCCATCAATCAACTGATTGTTTCAGCTCTAGTCAGGCTTGAAATTAATGTAAAGGCATATGGTGATCAAATGTCAAATGACTTTTTCTGGTGTTTTCTGTAACAATAGCATTAAAGGGTGATGGAGTTACTAGTTGAGGTTCCAGTGAAGCAGCGGATAGACTGGTCACTAAGGCTCCCAGTGCTGCTGTTTTCTAGTATTTAATTGACATGGCTGTCCATGATGAGTTCAGGGGTTAGTGTTGCCTCTCTTTGTTACTCTCCTCTCATCTCCAGTGACAGATGGAGGCATTAGTCTCCAATGTGGCGCTGTCCTGAAACTAATGGCTATGTCCTTGGTTTCCCCGCGCTAGCTGGGAGACTGTATATCTGTCCCCGGCTTGGAAGTGCCGAAGCAGCAGTTTATCCCCCCATGTTTTAGTTTCCACGGAAATAAGGCCGAACAGGACTCTGTCTGTTCTCTCATAAATGACTTCAAATAAATAACTTCAAAACGAGTGCAAAGTTTTCCTGAGAAAATGTTACAGGGCTTTGATTTGCGAGTTTATAGGAATCTCTTCCTCCACTTACCAGAAACGTTCCTCTAAGTGAATAATAACAAACATGCAATATATTTTTACAAGTAGTCTGAGCAGGGATGTGCTGATTGTAAGTTTATCTTTGCTTTTAAAATGAGTTATATTAAACATAAATAGACCGGATTCCATTTTACCCTCTGACATTTCCTCTATATAGTTTATATTCACTATTATTCATTACCAGTGCACTTCAGAAGCAACAGCGAGTGTTTTTGCTGTTCCCTGTCCTCTGATATAAACTCACTCGCAATTAGGACAGCTAATATATTATGCAAATGTTGACTGGCTTAATTGAGACATGTTAATCATGTTTTAAGAGGCTAATTACAGCCCTGTATATCTGAGGTGGGAGTAGTAATTAGCCGTGATAACAGATCTGGCTGTAGAATGGTCACATTCTGTGCGTCGACGTATGGCGATTGCGTGTGTGTGTGTGTGTGTGAGCATAGGTAGGCCACTAGGTGTGTGTTGTGTTTGTTTATTCTTGTTTTTTGGCAGTGTTAGCAGCAAATGTTTGTCTTCGTCAGCCTTTAAACGGGAAAAAAAATTGAGTTTGCATTTCAGTTGAGTCTTATGTCTTTACATGCGTGCGAGTGAGCGTGTTTAAGCGTTTCACACTGTTTTTCTCTCCTCACACGTACACTACATTTTTCACATTTCACCTTCATGGAAGCAGCGCCTATTCATCAGCAATATGAACGCTTTACATCTCTATCTATAGTTTGTTTCCTGCACTCCTCAATCCAGTTATCTGATGCAGCAGCAGTACTGGCCATTCTGCGAACCGGGCTTTTATACAAGGCTGTGTTCTTAGTTTTCTGACAGAGATCATATTCAGATCCATTACGCTAAGAATGCCTTCCCACTTATCGAATATAAAATTGCTTTAGAGAGGAAATTTGCTCTATGGCGGAGTGGAGTTTCTTTTTTATCAGATGTTTGTCTCTGGAGTAGCTTTTAGTGTCTACAAAACAGCTCTGGTGACATTATTGCAGTTGCAATTGCCTCAGCCATTGTTTTTCTTATTGGTGCTGTTTGGATTTGATTGGATTTTCCACAGTCTCGTGGAATTGCCTCACGAGGCAGGACCAGTGGACGCGTATATTCTCATATTGTTGGCGTTGAAACACCTGCAGATCTTATTACTCATATGTTCATGGGGCTCCAACTGTGTACTCCAACTACCTCTGAATTATACAGTTTAGTTTTTCATTTTTCATAGTATTAAATCTGTTTGGCTACATGCACACCTCCCCTCTTTTCCCCCTCTGTTTGACTGAGGAGACATTTCAAAAACTTGCATATCAGATTTTCTTGGCCACTTTAATGGCGGTAGTCGCCCTGGCGGTTGATAACCTTTAATTTGAGGCACGGGATCTCATTTCTCTGGCACCCCGCCACTACGATGTAAGTGGCGTGTTGGCAGCATGCTGGGGTTGTACAAAGGAACCCCCCCGACTTCGATGAACAGTCAAACATAAAATGGCAAGTGCTCTTCCCTGGCTGACTTAGTAAAAATGACATAAATTAATACATGCTGCTTAAACAGGACCAAGATTAATGGTTGCCTTTCGCAGCGGCTTAGATCCACTGTCAGTCGCTGCTCACTGCCCAGATGGAATCAACACCAATCAATGAGGCTATCCGACTCTCCCTGGATATCTGCTTAGGATGTTGAGTGGGACACAAGCACACACACACACACACACACACACACACACACACACACACACACACACACACACACACACACACACACACTTAAATATATCCTATACACGTAGACATTCAGACATATATCATGCATAAAAAAGCCCACGAAGTGCACTCTCGTTGATGCAGTGTTTTTGCTCCTCTCCTCAGCATTTCTTCATATAAACTTGTAGGCATATCTTGTATTACCTCCTGCACAGTGGGATGTTCAATCAGGTGCCACAAAGTCAGATGGGGAAGAGCAGTGAGGCTGATGGCTCAGTAGTGATTGGATGTTTCAATTACTGATAGTAATGCCATGGTGTAGTGAGTCATGCAGTACAGATAGCACCATTTATTTTAATCAGGACAGGGGAGAGATGGGTGTGGATGTGCCTCCCTCGTTTCAGAGTAGTTTCACATTTAGATGCAGGGGAGGGTGCTCTCTCTCTCACACACTCTCTCACACTTTCTCTCGCACACCCTCTTTTTCTTTATTTCACACACACACACACACACACACACACACGCTCAGGTGGATTGAGAGTGGAGGAGAGGTTGCCGTGGGTAACGCATAGCGACAAGGTACTCTCTCGGTGAGCTATTCTAATTTATGTTAATAAACCTTGCTGTTGCCGTGAGAGACAAAGGGGCCACAGATGAGCCTCGGTAACCTCGGCACCTTCACTGGAAGGAAAGGCACAGACAAAGAACAATGGTGACACACACACACACACACACACACACAGAGAGAGAGAGAAAGAGAGAAGAGATATTGAACTGTAGAGAAAGACACAAATACTGTGGCGGAGAGCGATGATAAATTTAGCCACACAAAGAGAGTTTTTGTGGCTGCAAAATCAAACAGCCTCATGCTGGCAATCTTCAGTGTGGTGTGTTGTAGCTACTATTTCTGCACGTTTGTCAAAGAGTGTGTTGGAGGGGCAGAAATAGGCAGGCAGGCAGTCTCTTGGGATTGTTGCTGCTAATTCGGCGGGGCCTATAGAGACACGGGGTGCTGCAGTTTTGGATCACTTCCCGGGGCAGATGTGACACCACAGGTAGCATTTAGCACAGTGGGGCCAGAGCATGAGCGTTAGCAGAGGTCAGCACTTGGCCTGGCTGCCTGGCAGTGGAAAGACCATCTCAGAAAGGCAGATATGAGCCGTTAAATCTGCTTCTGCTTTCGACTTTTAAGGTGAAAAAAGGGAAGCCTCAGCATGTATAAGTCAAGAAAATAATCACAAAACACACTATAATGTGGTTAAAACACTTGATGCAGTGGTGTTCTGTAAAAAGCTAGTCAAAACGGCCCTCAGAGTGAGATAAAAACACTTGTCTCCAATGCAAATCAATATGTTTGAATGAATCCTTGAATCAATTTACATTGCTGCAGCTGGTTTGACTTGTCTGCTTTATGTATATATTAAATGCCTCGTTACTAGACTATTATATTTTACAGTGTGAAAACTAACCAAACTTTGAAATTTATGGTCTCAGTTCTAACGCCTAACAAGGTAAAATATGTAAACAATTTTTCACAGTAACAGCAATGAGGATTGATAACAGGGATGCCTCCTTGCTGGTTCCCTGTACTGTAGATATCCGTAACCCAACCCAAAGAGCGAAAGCTGTGGGTTTCCTCACTGCCGTCTGTCTGCCAGCTTGCCTTTGGCGGTGTTAGTTCTGGACAGTTAACTCCAACTGAAATTATGTTAATTGCTGTCATTTTCTTTTTTCTACTTGAGCATAATCAGCAAATTATATACTTCTGTTCATTTATTACCAAGCCACTTCTAACAGAGTTTTTACCCTTCAAAGATCAAAAGTTAGGAGGTAGTTTGCGCTCATGAAGTGTGTATATGCATGGATTTATGTGCACAAATGTGTGTTATCAACAATTTGTCATTTTGCGTAATAGTTTGTCATTATAGGATCAGTATTGTGTCTTAAAAAATATCTGAAATGTTGGGTGGATGGACGTATAGTGTGAGAACAAAAAGTACAACTCAGTATTGTAATTTGTGTATTAATACCAGGATTATCCATTTCTAATTGCTAACACCGCACAAAGCTTGAACACTGTGATATTAACACCTGAAAAGCATCCGTGCGTAAGCGTTGCAAACAAGTTTTTGTTGCTATTGTGTCAGAGAGGTGTCAGTTTCAGCTTTCTATGTTTTAGGCCATTTTGGTGGTGTTGTTATCCAGAGTGGAAGGTGGCTCTGTATTTGTGAGGTTTTAGGTATTTACATAATGAATATTGAGAAATTAACAAAAAAACAATATTTCAACATGAATTGAAATGCTGGAAGCCTCTTCAAAGCACGGTTGGATTTGTCATGCTAGTTATTATGGTCATTTTTAAATCAGATTTTATGCTGTTTTGTGATTCCAGTGTTGTTTATGGAAAGCCCCTGTGTAAATCAGTCACTTAATACTCGTGTTTAATGTTGAAATGATGAAATGATGTTGCATGATGGTTTGTAAAGGACTTTCTTTATAATGTCAGCATTTGAACATCTGTAACTGACCAACAACCACATGTGTCTGCATGCAAGCACGACACACACAAACAAGCACAAGCACACATGCGAACATGAGGACGCACTATGGGGTCACCTGAAGTCTGTTAAAGCACAAGTAGATTACCTGATGTTCCTGCTGCGTTTTACTGTACTCATGGTGTCAAGTTTAGTTTAGTGTGTACTCAAGTGTGTCAGTTTAGTCTAAGAAAATAACTCATTTTACAATTAGTGACATGACATGAGGCATGACATGTATCTATTTCTCCTAAAAAAAATGGAGGAGAAATTCAAATGAAATATGTAGCAATAAGTGGACATACACAGAGATTTTCATAATAATAATAAAAATATATTTTCTTTCTGTATACAGCAGGTGACAGATATGCTATTACAGTTTTGGTGAGGAATCTTTAATGTCTTTTATTTATTACAATTGACTGCAATTGAAAGCACCCTGCTGCAGTATAGTTTTTGGCTTGTAGATAAAAAGGCTCCTTCACAAGAGCCGTGTGTGTGTGTGTGTGTGTGTGTGTGTGTGTCAGTATCTTGTTCAAGTTCACTTTGAGCCTTGTTTTTAGATTTAGGCTATAAGTGTTTCATACCTTTCACCGGTCCTTCACAAGATTCGAACCAACGACCTTGTGACGCCACACATGCCTCTCACGCCTCCGCCGAGCTTCTTCTTCTATTATATTTTATTTGACTTGCAGACACCATCTTGTAGCCTGTTTTATTGGACATGTCCTTCAGCACCATGTTTAGCAGTCTCCTCCCCTAAACACATAAAATTCCTTTATGTTCCTATTACTTGAGTTTATGAAGAGCGTCTTCAGCCCCCTCCTTGCTGATAAGATCATATTGATAGATAGATATTGGGAGAGCTGTAGTGTGATAAAAGCACGGGGGTTAAGAGCTTCTTGGATAGTTTAACCTTGATAAAACAGTTGTTTCAGTGAGGCTGATTTTGCCCCATCCGTCTTCATCCGTCAGGGCCCCGCTGAAGTATGCAAATGAAGGCAGTAGAGGGAAGCGCCGTGTGCGGTTAAATGGGGCGTTGCGAATGTGCGGTGTACCGCGCCGACGGGGTGATACTACTTACTGTCCAAATTTAGTGTGTCTCTTCTGAAACATCCTCCCCCCTCTCTTCCTTTTTGTCTGCATTTCAAGAATATATACCGCCCCGAGAGGAACTGTGGCCTCTCGTAAAATGATTACAGCTGTGGCAGTGGCAAAGCGCTTTATGCTTGTATGTGTGTTTGTACAGATTTTAATGTTTTTGAGCAGGAATTTAGTGACTCCTAAACAGTGTGTTCCTCCATTTGTGTCTTTGTGTGCGCAGTATGCGTGTTTACATGTTGCAGCGGGTTTTATTGCAAGCTCCAGCCATGCATTTTAGAATATGGCTGTTTATCGCGCCAATTAGTGAGTCTGGAGGTGTAAGGGTAATAATCTTTATGATAATAACTGTTTATGCCTTAACACTGCTCTCCATTCACAGTTTATGTTGCTCGGGCAGCTTCATTTGCCTGATTAGCTTTGAACCTACTCAGCAGCATTAGGGATGTTTTTTGTGTGTGTTTGATTCCCTCATTTATCTCGTGTGTCGGCATATTGATTGATTCCCCTGCTCACTCATTATTTTGTTCTGTTCTTCACAACTCATTTTCAGAGAGGGTGCCAGCACAGAGGCCAGAAACAGATACCAAGTCTCTTCTCTTCTGTCTGACTAGCCACCACACACATAAAGCTGTCAATCAGGAGCTTTCCTGCCTGCCCTTTGTTATGGAACGCCAGCTCTGTGGGTGGGTCCTCTGGGTGATAGATGGCTCAGAGAGCCTATCGGACTGCAAGAAGCATCCATCTCTGTCTGGAGCCTGTTAAACAAGCTTGGGAAAGCAGCCATGTAGTCCTAACCACCACTGGCCTCCACTAAAAAACCCCATTAACATTAATGAAGGATAGCTTTAAAAGTTCTTCAGTAATAGGCTTGAATTGGATTTATGAGTCAGATAGTTTGCCAGAGAGTACGTCATGAAAAATGTCACTGGTAGATAAATGGAAATGAGCATTTGAAAGGTCTCGCGACACTGTTTCGGCTCAGCTCAGAAACATTTATTTTTTATTTTTTATTTTGCCCCTCAATCATTTTCCCTCCAGGTCTAAAATCAAGCAGCAGCTTCAGAGTGGCTCTGAGGGAAAGCAAGGGGCTTGATGTTTTAAGTGACTGCAAAGATAAAGCTGCTCATCTTACACACATTGCTGCTGCTTCTAGAGAAAAGAAAATAAGTTCTTAATACTTTTTTTAAAGGCCTTTCATCCCAGGTGGCACTGGCCATTTCAATATCTTGCAACTACCACTTTACCTGTCTGCAAGGTCCCTATAGATGGCTGATGTGAAACTGCCATTAGCTAGCCAATTCCTCAGCCACAGATTACTGTGCCAGTACGTGGTAATCACAATGTTGAAAAAGGTCTGATTGCACTCCATCCAACCTACAAAGTGTGGCATAAATGGGGTTTTCAAAGGTCTACAGTTGGTTGTTGGTATGTCATCATAGTGCATTAGGACTGTCAGAGGCAAAATGGCAGTTTCTGAAACCTCTTTCAATTCGTGTGAATGTTAAAAGGATGCAGAAATACACTCGGACCAAACAAGGCCTCAGTGAGATTGTTCAGTCAGAGCACCTCGTGTACGAGCTGCAACACGTCACGTCATTCACTTGCTTCCATTGAAAATATAGCTATTTTAAATAATTCTAGTTTCGTGCATCTACCCCCCCTCTCTCTCTCTCTCTCTCTCTCTCTCTCTCTCTCTCGGTTTCTCCCTCTGTCTTTCTTCTTCTCGCTCCACTCCTCCTCCCATCTCTCGGCTAGTCTGCTCTCTGCTAACCTCTGATGTCATTAGCGTTGGAGGGAGGTTGAAGGGAGAGAGGGGTTGCTATCCTTAATGAATTCCGCTGTGTCTTTGCACTCCCCCACCTAGTTAACCCTACCCCCCTCCAATGCTCAAGGTGTCAAATTAGAGCAGCTGGAAAAGGGGCGAACAAGGAGATGGACAAGGTACACCTCACCCCACCTCATTTCCTCACTCTCCTTCAAATCACCTAATACAACACGATATTCGTGAATAGTCTCCATGTAACAACTATGCAAAAATGGTTGGATGCACTCCACCTATTCACTTTAATCATTAAGAAGCTGGTGCTGCAGTTAATAAAATGGTACTCATACAGTGATGTGCACTCAAAGTACAGCTGAAGGAGTGTTCACCGTCAGGTACTTTCACTCTGTTACATACAGTATCATCAATCTGCAGTGGAGGAAATAGTATTCTGAGCCTTTACTTAAGCAAAAAGACCAATACTACAATGTAAAAGAACTAGATTACGTGTAAAAGTCTCTAAAGAATCAAAAGTAAATAGATTTCAATGTTGATCTCTATTAGTGATTCATTATTATTATTATTATTATTATTATTATTATTATTATTATTATTAATGAATAATATGTAAGCAGCATTTTAATGTTGCAGCTGGTGAAGTTGGGCCTAACTTTATCTTTTATTATATATTGCCGGGGAATTTAATCTACTGCATATGTTCACAGTCTTTTCTGGCTTGTAACCCTTAAAATGAAGCATGTGTCGTCTTGCAACCACATGGTGCATGCAGTTCCACTGAAAAGTGATTTTTTACCCAACCCTAACCATCTCACTTTGTTTGATTTGAATAATTGTTAGCAACTAAAATGGTAAAAGAAGGGTGAGTATTTCACAAGAAATGAACAAAGATTGGAGAAGCATTGGGAAGAGATTTCCTGTGACCCACTGGAGGAGTGTACCGCTCCTATGTTGGGAACCACTCTATATTTTATATGTTTTAAAACCATAACCTGTCCAATAAATGTAGTAGAATAAACATACAATATTGAAATGCAGTGCAGTTCTTGAGTAATTGCTTTCTGCCACTATCGATCTGTGATTTTAAGTGCATTTTGTGGTATTATTTTTGTAATTTCTTGACCAGCCAGTACCCGAATTTCATTTCAAACCAACAGAACTTTATTTTAAATTCTAGCTGAGATCCCAGAGTTTCCAAAGATGCCAAATATGTCAGGCTGAGTTTGGAGAAATGTGTATATAATGATGCACAAGACATCAAGAATGTTTCAATTTGATAAAATAGTGCAGCTGTAAAAAACAAACAAATAAATAAATAAAAACATGTGGGTTTTAATGTTTTACTCTGTAAACATCATATATCTTAAAATAAGAGTTGGAACAAACTCAAAAAGAATATATGTGCTACTGTCAGAGAGTGTGGAATTTTTTCTTTCTTTCTAGAATTAAAGGTGCTTCAGGGAAAATAAAAGGGGATAAGTGGGTGTTAAGGTCTTAACTTAACTCAGCTCACCTTGTCTGCATTTGTTTCAGTTCATGACATCCTTCTGTCCACGTAAGTGGTTTCGACAGCCTCCAGGGAGGAGGGCATGAACTTGTTGCCTTTACTGTAGAGTAATAGCGGTAGTGACAGTGATAACATATCAGACTCCGTCGTAGCTCTGTAGGAAACACTTCGGCGTGATGTCACATCCTCCTCGTTTGGCCGGTGATCCTCAGGCATTAGAAAAACACACCGCCGGACCAAATAGGTGCAAAGATGCAAGCTACATCGCCGGTGGCCGTTTTTAATGATGTTAAAGTGTTTCAGGGTGGATTTTTCCTGTGAACCTAGCAGAGTTGTTGTTGTCTACTTCACCCCAGCGTTAACGGCTGATAGTCCTGACTCAACAGAGTGCCGACATCCCCCCGTGGCTGTGCTTACTCACTCCTGAGCCCAGCGTTTAGTTTTCCTTGGCAGACCCAGGCCACAGCTCATTAGGCTAAGAGAATGTGCCTGCCTTAATTAACGATATGTAAATATCCTTGAATTGGCCACATTTGCATATTAAGAGAGATTTGTGGAATCTGTGGAGTAATATATTTTAATTAGGGATTAATTAAAAATAATGGGAATTTCATTTAGCCTGGCAGGTTGTGTTTGGTGTGAAGCGTGCGTTGGGGCCCAATCTTTGAACGCCGAGGCAGCTACCAACATGTGAAGGAAGCTCTGCTCTTCCACGTGCTATCTGTGTTGCATACAAACATGTGCGTGTGTGCCCTCAAACACACACACACACACACACACACAGAGACGCACATGCACACTCTGGCATCACATTCCTTGAGATGCCAGAGCCTTCCCAGGGGGTCTTCACAAAGCGCTGTAGCTTTGAAAAGCGGGTGAGGAGGGAGGGGAGTGATCCAGCTTGAACACCCACAATATGTTTTTGGGGATGGTCCCAGTTTGGCTCGATTTCATCTCCTCTCATCTTTCGTTTTTTTTTCCCTGTGTAGTTGGGGGAATGGCTCTCAAAGACACGGAACACTAGTTATGTTGGCAATTATGTTAATGGAATGCCATTAGGCCATGATTGTGTGTGAGCGAATGGGGAGAGAGGGCACGTTTTCAGGGACCCAAGTCAATGTCTGCTTTGATCCACTTCTAGGAGACTCTTTGCCAAAAACATTTTCCAACATACTCTATCTACTCTCTTTTTTTTACTCATAGATCTTCAGTACAGCGAGCAGTTTGACCGTCATGTCAGGGGTTGTTTCATTTCAGGCTATTTGTGCTGGGTAATGATGTACTCAGTGTGTTTTTCCTGTGACAGCTGTGAAAATAAATCTGAATAGAGACAAAGAAACCATCTGTCATCAGCATCACTAATAGCACTGATAGCACGGCCACTATCACGGCATCTCCTAGGTGGAAATCATCCCCATTACCCAGCATCAATGCTGCTTCCTGCTTCCTGGTGCTCCTTGCAGCAGCAGCAGCAGCAGCAGCAGCAGCAGCAGCAACACACACAAACACAAACACACTCTTACTTGTTTTACAATCTGCAAAGACGATTTTTGAAGCATTCTGTCATTTTTTGGTCATTTTCGTAGAGCGGACGGATGCAGTAAATGTCTGTTTTTCTTCGGGGCTGGGCTTGAAGCAGAGAGAGCTCCTTTGGCATTTGTGATGTGTCGTCAGCGCGCTGATGTTATTGATCCAGGACCTTCCGAATTCATTAGGAGATCGAGCACAACTGTGCTGCATCTTTATTTATGTTACTGCCCCCTCCCTGGCCTGCCTCGCTCTCTCTCTCTCTCTCTCTCTCTCTCTCTCTCTCTCTCTCTCTCTCTCTCTCTGCCTCACTCCCTGTCTGCCTTCCTCTTTCATCCTCCATGCATTATTCTTTTATTATTCTTTTACAGCTGCCTTATCGCCTGCATTTTGGTGAGGATAAGACCTGTCATCTTTGGGTCTTGTCTAGGGAGATGATGAGAGACTTCAAGGGGGAGGAGGAGGTGGATAGGAGGGTGGGTGTAAAGAATGCTTGCTGTCCCCCTTTTTTCCCCGTCTGAGATGGACCTCTCTCTCTTTTTTTCTTCTCTCCTCTACCTTGCTCTCTTTCACTCTCGCTCTCGCTGTCTCTCTTTGTAATGAGAATCTCTCCCTAATTGAGGGAGCTGCAGCGAGCTGGCCGAGGGCGGCAGGGTTAGATTGTGATACTGGCTACGTGACCGTTATGCTGATAGAGGTGGCGGATCAATAATTTAGGCCCTGACCTTAATGGTGGTGTTAAAACGCTCATTCCTCTGGAGTCTGGAGGCCTTAAAGGTGCAGAGTTGGATAAGCCGTGGAACTGGCTGGATGTGGAGGTGTAAGTGGGGGATGGTGGGAGAAGCAGATAAGAGGAGAGGTGGAGAAAGACAGAGAGGGAGAGTGCATTTGCAGTCAGCCCCTCAAACTGTGAAAGGAGGGATCATGAGTGATGTTTTTCCTGTTTCTACATTCAGACACTCACATTGTCACCAACATTCATCCTCTTAGTATCTATATGAATGCCATAAGCTTTTTTCCCCCCTTTCCTGTATTTGGTATCTGGTTGTAATCCGTTTTTATAAGAAATCCTCCACCCATTCTCACGGATGCACTGAATGCATCACCAGACACCAGAAGTGAACAAAGACTGCAGTAACGAGTGGGTTTAATCTGGTTCTGGGCTTGTCTTGTGCTCCTAGCTTAAGGCCATGCACATTGAGGATTCGGACAGCCATCGATTTGATTCTAAGGGACATTAACGTCACGGCCTCATGCGTCTCTCTGAATCTCTAAGACTGGACTCATTCCCTGCTGGCAGGATGCGACCGTCTCAACCCTCCTCTGCTCCTCCCCACCCACCCACCCATCCAGCCAGCCAGCCAGCCAGCCACCCACCCTTAGGGGATGATATATTAGATATAACCAATTCAATTTTATGCAGCCAGGACAGACACCCTGGGGACATAAACACACACATTTTTAATACACTCCTCACCAGGAAGCCCAATGCGCCAGAGCCTGCGGCTGCCCTGGGTCTCCTCTCACACTCAATTATTAATGTAACGGCCGTAGTGGCTTAATTAAATAATAAAGACAAGCTCACTGCAAAGGAATGGGCCAAGGACAAGTCTGAAAGGAGAGGCGGCTCCTCCAACTGTCTCATTTTGACATATATGAGGATGCAGTGCTGTAAATATGTGATATTGCAATAACAGTTGGTGACTCAAAATGTCATATCCATCACCAAATCTACACTGATGGTTAATATATCTGTTTCTTTTAAATGAGGAGTCATTTATAGGAAAAAAAGAGGCCATATTCCATCTAAATTACTTTTTTAATAGTAATAATAATACTAATTATAATAATTTTTTTTTTTTTTTTCAGAAAGCCCTTTAAAAGAAATCATTTGAGGAAGAGGTGTAGACTTTTGGCTCCAAGTTTCGGATCTGCTCATAAATCACTTGTCTTGAGAGTCGGGTCAAACAGGGGCTTGTGATACCTCAACTACATAAAAAGAATGATTTCCTCAGATTATGGATTCCTGCCACCTCAAGGGCAAGCCAGAGGAAGCACTCTTTCTCCGATGTGATGAAATGTGGCGTTATCTTTTACTTTGTTTCATTAGATTCACTGGAGATTACACACTCTATCCTCAAAGACTAGATTTTCCTGCTTTCTAAGATGAGAGATCTTCTGGCCTCGGGGCAAAAAAATATATTTCCAGCTCCCTTCCCCAGCCCATTTCTTGGGGTTCGTGTTTTAACTCGCAATTAATTATTCAAATTCATTTTGAAATGCGGGGTTACATTTTGAGTGGCTTGTTCAAAGGCAAAAGAAGTTTTTTTCACTAATGGCAAGTAAGCTCCGCCATTAGATTGAAAAATAGGCCCATTGTGTGTGTTGACTTGGTGGCGTACCGCGATGAAGGATTGCGACAAACTGGAGTGTTTAAATCGGCGAATTGAAATTAATGCCCTCTCAAAGCCAGGCTTGCTGACGATACATTAAAGCTAATACTCCAGCGAGGTCGAGCAAATGTTTGTGTATATACATGAAATACGCTCACAGAGAATGAAATGATTGGATTTTGCCCAAGTAAGCACTTGTATTAAAGAGAGAGACAAAAGAAACAATTGTGATGCAATGAGGTGTGGGCGCTTTCTATGTTTATTGTTCCTTCTTTGTTTTTGAGTAGACTAATATTGACATGTTTCATTTAGGAAATTCTTTTTAAATGATCTGTTCTTTCTCTTTTTCTACAATACAGCCTCTTTTCGGTTATGTAATTTTTGTATAATTATTTTTTGCAACATTCTTGAAGTATCTCCGTCTCTTTTTCGCCTGCTGACACATTGAAACACTTTCAAAGGTCGTGCCTCAAGTCTGTCTCGTCACATCACTTATTCAGGCTGGTTTTATTTATTCATGCCACTTTTTGATTTTAATAATTTAATGCATTGAAATGTTACTTTCATACAGCTATAAAGTGCTCGCAAGGAGTGTTGACATCTCTGAAAATATGGTTATATGGCTGCTTTGTACTGCGCGGACAATCCTCCATGTAAAGTGTGAGCTGTTGCTGTCAGTAGAAGCTGTAATGTGTATCGATTGAAATTATCCCTTAACTCCACTGCAGCCCGAGGATCTCTCAGGTGCCGGGCCGGAGAGGCAGAGTGTATAAGAGGCTCTTTTTGTACTTTTCTTTTTCCTTTAGAATTTAATGCCAGCGACTGAGAGTGGTATTTGTTTTCCTCAGACTCTGCTCTGCTATCCCAGAGTTGGCAGAGTGATTTTGTAGAATAGAAACATTATAGACTGTTAGTGTCAAAGTGTTAAATGTGATGTATAGAGCTGGGGGTTTCAGAGGGAGGAGGGTGGACGGGGGTTGAGGAGGAGGCGGTAAGGAGGTGAGCACTGCCAGCCATAACTGGAGCAAGGTGCTCATGGGAGAGAGGAGCCATCCACCATGTGAGGGATGGCAGGGTAATGTGGCGGGAGGTAATGGCTTTTCTCAGTCTTCTGAAACAGAGGGGAGATCATTAGGGGCTGCCGTGCCGCACCGCGCCGTCCGTTTACCCCGACTCTGCCAGCGTCTCCTGTCAGAGCAGGGATGTGGAGACACTCATTGTGTTTGTCTGTCTGTTTTCTGTGGCGCTGGCAGCGATGCTCCAAAGAGGCAGGAGTGTTTGATTATTATTTTGGGCCTTTCTTACCGGGATGGATAGACGCTGACACTTTGGCTCACAGCTGCACTCAGATATTTCCTTACCAAATGCTTCCCCAGCTGTGAAATCAAATCAAAGAGCGAGGCCAGACCTGATGACAAAAACAAAACTCCTTGACTTCTCCTTTGCTTTTATTTAATCCAGTATTACTTTTCCACAAGCAATCCAGGTACTGGGCGCAAAAGTGTTTAACAAAAATAATGATTAAAAAACGTCAAGATCTTAAGGTTAAAAGTGATTTTACTTTGTTTCATCAAGGTTAGGTTTGACTTTGAATAATTAAAAAGATCACAGGTGTAGTCATACATTTTACGTTAGAAGCTGCAACGTAACACATCTTTATAGTTCAAAACTCAAGTCCTAATCAAAAGATAAACTGACTTCAGACGGAGATAGTTTGAAAAGCATGCAGGCAAAACAACCTTCAGATCTCAAAGCGAATGTCTATGGCATAATAAAGATACCGCCTTTTATTTTCTTCGAGGTTATCATGGGCTTTGGTCTGTGTTTGTTTGCTTTACAAATCACTACAGTGGTTGACATTCATGTCTTACTACAGTAGGTACGATGAAACACATTATAACTGCAACGATTGTTTCAGAAGCGATACTGTCTTCAGACATCTTATTTTGAAAAGCTGTTTCAAGCTTCACTCCACAGCATGGTTGAACGTTTGGGATTCTATATTGGCTTCCCTACGTGCAGCATGAATGTCTAAACTTAAATTGTGGAGAAAGACAGTGATAATGTGCTTTTTGTGACCTATGTTAGAAATAAAGGTGTGCTTTGTGCATCAGCGAGGAGTCCTCAAAACCGGTTAACAGCACTTTGAGCTGTCGTTCGATTTTTGCCCTGGTGAGCCTCCAGCCCGGCGTGACAGAGAAGATTGGACGTCATTAAGGTCTACACTCTTTCCACTGTCTGGGGGGGTGTGAAATAGGCTCTGCTGCTGCCAAAAGCATGGACTGTTATTGTGTATCTCCATCGCGCATGTGAAAGCTCAAAGAAGAGCTCGCAGCACAGACGACCAGACCTGCATATTCATCTTGTGGTGTCATTTACCTGCATTGTATTAGATTTTCCAGATGTTTTTTTTCTTTCGGTTTTGATCTCTAGCCTTTCTGTTATAGTTGAAGGTTGCTGAGGAAGTCGCACCTCTAACAAGAAGAATCTCCTCGTGTCGCTGTCAAGACTCATTCTTGCTGTATGAAAAAAAGCTTCTGAGAAATATGATCGCTCCCGTAAAATGGACCAATTACTCCCCATTGTCAACCTTCAGAACCCACTTTTATTGGCCGATCCTGCCAAATAAAACTTTATTGCACGAGCGGAAAGGGACGCCGTCATTTTTGCATAGCTTTTCCAAGCCCAGCATTTATATGATCCCTGTTATTACACCTCTGTGACATTTAAACTTTATTGAACAAGACTTTAAAATCTGTACGCAGTATATAAAACATTGAGGAATTTATTTCTTTCAGATGGGAGGAGAGTCCCCCAACAGTTGAGATCTGAGTGGAGCAGAGCTCAAATAATTTGTTAAAGAAAATATATTTTAGAATATATTTCTGTATTCTTTATATATATAGCAGAGCATCACCTATTCTTAATTATTTGTTGGTTCATAAAATGTCAGAAAATAGTGAAAACTGTCCATCACAATATCCTAAAGTGCAAGTTTAAATCTTTAAATTATGGGTCCAGAACCCAAAGATATTTAGTTTATTATCACAAGTCAAAGGAAAGCAGCAAAACCTCACAATTTAGTTGCTGGAATTGGTGTTTGTGCTTAAAAAAATGACATAAACCATAATTGATTATAGCAGATTTTGTTCCGTCGATCAACTAATAGATTAATCGGCCGATCATTTTAGCTCTAATCTAGAAATATCTGAAATGTCAACGCGATACAAGGCCGCCTCCGTTTAGCTGTAAGCTTTATTTGACTCTACATGTGAGCTTTCTCCTTTAAAATCAAATGTATTTCTTAGACAGCCAGACAGAGAGAAACTAAAGCAGAAAAGGGAACGGCGCGGGGAGAAAGGTCCTGCCCCCCTCCTCTGTGTAATTAAAAGGGGGTGTCTGTCAGGGGCTGCTGCTGCTTTGTGTGGCCCCATATGTTTGGGCGCTGATACAGGGAGGATTATTCTGTTTGGAGGCCTGATAACAGCCTGTTTATAACCTTGGCACAGGCTGGAGTCTAATCTGGCAGCAGCACATCTCTCCCCACCTCCACCATCCTCCCTAAATTTTCACAGAAAAACCATATTGGCAATTTTTTTTCTCCAACTGGGGTAACCAGTCATGACCCAAAAAGACTCAAGTGTTTTACTTATATCTGTCGTTTGCATGTATGGTCCCGCTCGGCCTATAACGTTGTGTGAAATGTTGATGTTAAAGTGTCAGATTTGATGCGAGTTACAGTATCAAGACGATTCAGATTGGGAATGTTAACAGGTGTAAAATTTGTCCATCTTGTTTTGCTATTTTGGATGATCATCCGTCACCGTATACCCAGCGTGGAGCATAAATACTGTAACGTTCCCTCAGCTAAACATGTTCTGCTTTCCACTTTCAAGGTTTTTATTTCTTTGAGTTGTACAAAATCAGTTCTAAACTCACCTTTTCTTTTCTTCTCTGGACATCAGGGTTTCCTTTGTCGCAAACCATTTTCATTTTTTAATCTACAGGCTGATTAGTTCAGTCTTTTGTTCTCACACTATACTGCCATCGCACTGCCTTTCACAGGACTGAGTGTGTTGTGATTTTAATTCTGCTACTGCAAACTGCTTTGTGATTGTAAGTCCTTTGTACTTTTTGAATAACAGCTCCAAATTGTTTCTTTTGAATGTCTAAATTATGCCTTTCCTTGACTAATTGCTACATGATTGATTTTATGAAATTAATTGAACACTTGTTGCCCATTATGGAGTCTGTAGACTTAAGAAAATGTGAAAAACATCCTACTGGTATATGCTGGATCAGTCTTATATTATCAAACACTTGAATATAATTCTACTAACATAACTAGGTACTAGATGGCCAGTGGTGGAAAGTAACTAAATACATATTGTCAAGTGCTGCAAAATGTATAATCAGCTTATAAAATATAATGCATTGTCATAGATTTAACTATCAGCATAAAGAAGCAGTTAACATGAACGCTACCTCAACCAACCACAACATGAAAGTCTGGTTTACATGTTAATGCATCAATAATAGTGATGCAGTAATATAGTTTCTATGACGTTGGCCATTCTGCATAATAAGTGCCTTTCCATTTGGTAAATTTTGTTGCTAATGCCTTTGTAGTTTTACCTGCAACTGAGTATTTTTAAGTATTGCGTGGTATTACTACGTATATAAACAACAGTACGCTTGCTTTTTTGGGTATTATTGAGGAAAGAATACTGAAATTAATTTCCTTGCCCACATTCTGAATCACGTAATTCTTTGCAAGCCTTAATGTTCACATTAATAAGAGGGTTCCAACCTTGCTGATGAGTTTCCAGCACGCTGAATAAAAGTCCCTCTCTGTATTGCACTGTTCCATAGCGAGGACCCTTAACCGGCACACTGTGGGGAGAGGGAGAGCTCGGAGTGGCAGGCAAAGAGAACTGTCAACCTGTCACATTTCTCCCTCCTCTTCCCCCTGATAAATTAAAGTTACACAGTGTGCGTGTTGTAGCAGCGGAAGGCTGTGCAGAAAGCCTGGCTCCTCAGGTCTCAGGAGATAGCTGGCAACTAGGTCAGACTGATAATGTAATCCGCTGACTGGATCCTCAGCCCACTATATCCAGAGAGAAAAGCATGACAGGAAAAAAACGGAAATGTAGGAGGAAAATAGGAACTTTTAGGTGTTGCTGCACTTACTTAGCATTACCTCGCTGTCTCTAGTTGATCACGTTTAGAAAGGAGTAACGTCTGTGCAGCCTATTGTGAGGAAATGTACGGATAACATATCCAGCTGGTGTATGTCTATGTGTGTGTGCTTGACTGCACACATGTGATTATTCAAAAAAATGTGTAATCCATGTCAATATTCCTCACAACACTCCTCACAGGGGAATCTTATTTACACGGATTCCTTTTTACGTGTTATCTGTGCACCACATACTGCACTGCACATCCACAACAAAATAGTATCATGCGAGTCTGCGGGGAGAGAGTGACAAGAATAAGTTCCTGCATCAGCAAGGTGCATTTTCATTCCCATGCAGTATTCCAGAGAGGCTCTGTGGGCCCACTGTGACAACTCTGCCTCCCTGCAGGTGTGGAAATGAAACAGGGCCTATAAATAGCCCGGGCAGCTGGGAGTATAGCACTGTAGAGCAGGGGGGGAGGGAGGATTAGAGGTCCAGCTGGGGATGCAGGTGTGTAGAAGCTGACCGAGAGAATACGAGTGCTGTCTCACCCAGGGGGCCGGGAGAGAGGAGAGGCAGTGGAGCCTGGAAACTTCAACATTATAAATTCATATATATCTGATAATGCTGGAAGCCCATGGCAAACTAGAAAAACATGTCACGTGTTACCACGCTTTATTGGAGTAACTTTATTGTGCAAAATAGAAAAAATGGCTTCACAATTACTTCCGCTGTCATTTCCACAATTAATGACAGCTAGGTTCACAATATTGACTTGTTTGTTACATTGTTTTGTACATTAAAAAAACCTCACCACTGGTCAAACTGATCAAAACATGTATATGCATAAAGTGCTACCATGTGACACAATAAGAATGAAGCCTGAAGAACAGGCGGTTCCACTGGAAAAGAAAGATCTTTATTTATTTATTTTTTGACAAAATGACGTATAGTTGGAGAAAAGGATTTCTTTAATGTTACAGAGGAAAGCTCTTCTGCCAAATCTGAGTGTGAAAATATTGATATATTTATAATGTAAAAGTACAAATTACTTTAGAATTATTAGAATTGTGTAAATAAAGGCTACAACAAGAGCAAGACAGATAGAAGAAGATAGGATAGAAAGATAGACTTGTTTTTCGTATTTCTTCACTTTAATAAAGTGAAGAGTGTGAAGAAATGAGTAGCAAGAGGTACTTTCTAATCATAACCGTGATGTCTGGTGGGTCATGATGATCTCGACTGGATGGAAACATGATAGAACGTTTGATGCTGTTTCCATGGTTACAGCCGTCTTGACTGTTGAATGTTCCCGCTGCAGGCTGTGAGTCGATAACAGTCCTTCTTCTTCTGCTCAGTATCTCTGTGCCATCTGCACAGGTTCAACCACTGAACGCAACATTTGGAATTTCAGATTGAACAAATTGAGTGAACATATTCAACACTCTAAAAGTGTGTGTTTGAATCAATTATGTTGATCATATGGGCTGTTGTGATAACACAAATGTCAGACTAAAGCTGTTTAAACATATATAGACCAGGACTTTTAAGGCAAAGCCTATGTTATTGATCTTTTAACGCAGTAGGACAGGTACATCCCTACGTCTGCATTATGCACTACACTATATTGACAGAGCGGACCACAGCATCAGTGCCTGTGCTGCAAGTCTTCTGATATGTAGAAATGAGCAGAGGCTACCATGTTAGATAAACAAAATGTCTACCACCGGCACAAGAGTAAAGAAGTATTCCAGGATTCATGAAAACAGGCTTCTTGTCTGCAATTGTTAAAGACTTCAGTGCTGTTGGCCCTAAATTTAGGTTGTTTCAGCAGCTTTGGGGGTTTTCTTTTGGGGTTTTTTATACTTCAGGTTCTCTGACATCCTTGTCTAAAGACGACATGTGTAGTGTGCTTTGGCAGATGCCAGTTCCCTTATCGCCATTTCAAACTGACACAGTGACCCGGGTTAAACCTACGCTGGTTTCTGACCTGAATGGGGCAGCATGTGCTTTTGTGAAGTAAAATCTATGGAACCACAGCTGCAGACTCACGTGTAATTGAACGGCAGTGGCAGTGTATCAACCTGTGACAGAAGCATGAAAGAAAATTGGTCACATATTGGTTGAACATGCATTCAGTAGTCCCTAGTTGTGGGATAATAGTGTTTCTGGCGTGTGCTTCTGATGCCACAGGGCTGTCTGCATAGTATAGTAGTATGCTGCATTACAGAGAGCAATGTTGTCTTTATTTTTTTAAATCAAGCTGCAGCTTTTAGGGCAGAAAATGCTGCTTTCATTCCCAACGGCTGACTCGATATGCTTTTCATGTAAATGACGTCTAGCACACTGGTGTTTGCATTAATTCCTCAGTAGTGTGTGCTTTTTTTAGCTGGAGGCAAAGTGACACATTCTCATCAAAAACACACTCCCCCGCTTACAGTCCAACTCCACTCAGAAACACAGACAGACACACATTTCCATGCTGATTGACAGCAGGAGCTCCAGCTGACCCAGTATTCTGCTACAGTGGGACGATCCCACAGGCCTGTGATTAATGACTAGGCTTTATCCGCTAGTGGTGTGGTAGGCCTGCCAGCCAGGCCACTTAGACTGCCTGGACCACTACCTCTGCTGTAAACACACTCTCTCACTGCCTCTGTGTTTCTCTATGTTTCTCTCTCTCTCTCTCTCTCTCTCTCTCTCTCTCTCTCTCTCTCTCTCTCTCTCTCTCTCTCTCTCTCTCTCTCTGCCTATAGGCATTGTATTGTCATATTCAATGTTACAGCTCTAAACCTTTGTCCCAAGTTGACCGCATCCAACACACATGTATTTATACAGCATCACCATGAACTCCCATTTTTTGCTTTTGTCCTCATGGGTTAAGATGCTGTAGCTTCTCGTAGCAAACATTAGTCAAATATTAATTGCATCATTTCTGCATTAGGACCGTGTCAGTAGTGTTGGGCAAGGTTTAAAAAAGTACCGTCATTTGTCTTTTAAGTACTCTGTTTTGCTTATGTAACATTTCTGGCACAGATTCTTTCTTTTATCGTTAACAAACCATCCCCTACCAAGAGTGCAGATTTTAACTAAGATATTTGACCAAGAAATATATGAGAGTATGGATTGGAGCTGGTCTCACTAATGGACAGTGATCCCTCACATTGTTTTTCTCTCCTGACAGCTAGGGGCAGACTAAGCATCACTAGTCTTTTGAGCACAAGGCCTCAGCAAAACAGTAAACCTCGCAGGGATTTCTGCAGTTGTGACAGCATCCAAACAAACTGCACACGCAGCAAAACAAAGCCGGTTTGACTTAGTCTGCCTTGATGGGAAGCTCCCTGATAAATGCAGGGAGAGACTACATTTCCTGCAGGAGCAAATCTCTCAAGTGTTACAATATTAATGGGCCCTCAAAGCCTATCAAACATTTGGATGGCATCGCTCCACCTGCCAGATTCTGCGCTGCAACGTTGTGCTGAAGATAGGGCCGCTTTTGACTTCACAAATTACTGCAGTGTAAATCTGGAGTATTTCAACCACATGCAAAAACACTCACTTGATTAATTATTTAACTTAATGATCAAGTAAAATATATATTAATCGCTGAGTTGAATGAAAGAGAATTAACCTGCAGCTATTTTGATAAATGATTCATAATTTTTCAAGAAAAAGTGCCAAATATTTGCTGGATCCAACTTCTCAAATGTGAGGATTTGATACTTTGCTGCATCATATATGAGAATAAACTTAATATCTATTTTGTTTCAGACTTTTGTCAGATGAAACAAGCAATTTAAATACATCACAGTGTTTTTTGAGCGTTGTTTAATCAATAATCAAAGCAGTAGACATTTGCAGCTCTAATTTCGATCCTGGAAAGTTATTCTGCAAGACCCACCATACTGACTGTGTTTTCTTCATGGTTTGTCATGGGACAACAAAAGTGTCCTTTGTAGTTTTGTGAGAGTGTGATCTGAACTTGTGGAAAGCTTCGGGGCTTCTGCTGTATGACAGCCAAGAGAGAAGCTAAAGAGTCTGCCAGTGAGTTACTCTCCAAAATAAGGTAAGCCGAAAGCATTACAATACAAGAATATCACTGCTCAACCAACCAGCTCCTGAGCGGTTGAGGAGAACAGATTGACATTTATCACAGCTGACGTTACCTTTCAATTCATATTCTTCATTTGGAGGGAAATTTACTTACATCTACTTATACGGAGATGCTCAGTTTGGATCATATCTATATATAGGAAGACAATAGGATCATATCTATTTACAGAAGAGACATTGGCATATGGCTAACAGCATTATCATGCCATTCAAAGCACTCAGTGACCACTTGTGCTTTATGGAGAGAAGCATTGTCATCATGGAAGATATTGCTCCCAGTGGAGATGAAATGCATCATGGGATAATCTAAGTAACCACTCAGAATCTTTTTTAATAGTAGAGTATTAGTGCAGACTGAACCATGTGACTCTGAATGGACTCTGTGCAGGATAATAATAATAATGAACCAGCAGCATTCCTGTGTGTTTCTGATCTCTGCTTTTAACGTAGTGGGTGTGATTTTGTTCTTCCAGAGAGACAAACTGCGAGCCAGGTTTGCTATCTAGCGACGTTGTGTAAAATGCATGTTCACATGTTGTCGAGTGAAGCCGAGCACAGCGAAGCAGAACCAGCAGCACTATTGTCTATGAGCGGCCATATGGTGGGTGTCCTTGCGTGGTAGCTTAAGGGAGCCTTTCTCCCTGAGATGAACCTCCTCTTTCAGCAATCCATGTTCATCAGACCTTGCCCCATCACCCACCTCTGAGATCGCACAGTGTATCACAGGTCCCACCAGATGGCCTGGAGCAGCGATGGCAACCCGGACATCCCAGGTAGACTTAAACAATTTCTGTCACGTGGTCTCTGCATCTCCCCCTTGTCAAAAAGCCCACCCCTACTTGTCTAGCCCTGCTCCATGCCTCCAGATGTGGCTTAATTTACTGCGACTCTGCTAATTGCTGTAATTAAGGATTAATTACTGTTAATTACCTTCGCATAAACTCATCACCAGTCAAAGAGCGGAGCCTTATGAAATGTGCCATGCACAGGAACACACACCACAGGGACTTGAGGAGGATTGTGTTACTGGACCTCTTGTTTCATGTCTTGTCCTGGACGCGTGGGGAGGGCTTGTAGGGCAACAGTTAGGGCAGGACGCTAACTGTCATGGACCATCTCCTCCTGGCTCCGAACGCTTCACACGTCACCTCCTCACCAACTGTTGCCCGGGACGGCATCACTATGCTGGCTGTCATTCGATTAGAGGCCTGCATTTATTTGCTGAAAAGTAGATGACAAATTTGATACATTAAGGAAATCTTGGTAAGATTGTCTGCAGTAACTCGTGACATTTTTAAGTGTTTTTCTAGCACACAGACTAAATACTACTAATATTAACCTCCTGAGTTTTGGGCTGGGTATCTCACCGAAATGTGTTCGTAGAATCTAGTATAGAAAACTGTCAAATATTAAACATTTGTTTATTCTTCTTCTACTGTATGATTAAATGGAAAAAAGGGATATGTAGAAAAACATGTTTATGTTCCTCCAGGTAGAAAGTATAATTTTAAAGATATTATATTGGCACTAGTATCACGATATTTGAAACAAGTGGCATCACGGTGGCCATGGGCTCTAAGAGACACATTATGGTTGAACAGAACTAGTTTGCATGACGTATTGTCCCGTCATGTCTGAAAGCAAAAGTGTCTGGCAAAACGGCCACACTCAAAGACGGAATGAAAAGCTGGCCTTCATACAGAGCAAAAGTGACAGATGGACAGTGACAGACAGACTGTGAGAAAGTAAGAGGTCTTAAGGGAGAAGTTCAAACCCTGTTTTTTCACCTCCACACACCTGGCAAATGGCTGCGTGAAGTGGGTGTGAATATAAGGTTGTCGGTTTTGGAAAATCGCCTCATGCAGCTCCTCAATTCTGATGTTGGAAACGTTTGGAGGGAAGGAGTTTCCAGAGTTAGTTTTTCCAATTGACAAGCAATTCTGTTGAAGCATACTAGCCCCTTTAGATGCTGACCGTGTAGTTGCACAACAAGTCCTCCAAATTAAACGACAACATACATTGTCCAAGTTAGATCCACACATAGAAACGTTTTCTCATCTATCGGCAAGATGACAAAGATTCTCTGAGCCTTCCAAAACCGTTACAAATCACTGTTAAACAATAAAACACTTTTATGATGCTCTGGTTAAGTTTGGTTAAGTTCAGGCACACAGAAGACTAAAATAGGTACTTTGTATTAGTGGGGCCTTGTTGTCATGTGGTTACGGTTACGGAATGATCGTTGTCATGCTTTGAAAACACAATGTTGACTTGTGGTTGGAAACAGGAAACAAGTTTTATTAGAAAGTTAGTGGGACCAGCCATTTATGTACTTTGTGTTTTCCTGTACACGGCCCTCTCTCCATAGACACGTCTTTGTCTCTCTGTTAGCAGGCCGACAGTGCAGCTCGCTGCTCCACAAGCTCGTGACTTCTACTGAGCCATTCAGTCACCGCGGTTTCCAGTGCAGCCTGGAGCTGCTAAAATTGCAAGGGCTGAGCATGAGTTTGATTCAATCAAGAAGATATATATTTTAAGACACCTTAAGAAAGACTGACAGCCAAGGGGCTAATGTATTGCCTATTTTGAATAATGAATTATTTTAATGAAGGCTTTTAAATGGGAGTGCTCTGCGTTGGTGGCAGGGCGGTGCTCTGAATGGTCTTCTCCTCTGGCGCTGGCTGCCTCATTATCAGGCCAGCCCCTCAGGCCTCAAACTGGCCTGCTTAAGCCTCAGATGATGACGATAATTACCGTTATTAGGAGTAGCTGCAGGGGGAACTTGTTCTGAAAAACACCAAGCTGAGTTCTTGCCTCGCTTGCTGCCGCCACTACTGCCGCATGAGAAACTACCGATCGCCAGTGGAGAAAGCCAGAGAGGGAGAGGAGAGGGGAAAAAAAGAAGGAGGGGATGAGGGGAGCGGCCACCAAATCCGCCTAATGTGACGCCTGTCAGCTCGTCTCCCACCAGCTGTCACCTCCCAAATGCACTGGGGTTCATTTTTTTAATTGACACCTCGCTTTCCTATTCCATTTCTATTTTTCGCCTTTCATTTTCCCTCCATCACTCTCTTCCCTCCTTGCCTGTACCATCCACATCTCCTCGTCCCTGCCTGTCCCTCCAGTATTTCTTTGCTGTTTTTCCTTGTCCATGGTTTCCCCCCATCCCCCACCCAGTGTCAGATACAACACCCCAGCTCTGCCCCCTTTCTGCACATGATACTCGAGATAGCTGATAAAACATAAAGCTGTTTTAGAGGTACTTTATGACTATGCCCTTGTGTACTGCGGCTGTACAGCTTCCCATTATCTGGTGATGGAGAGAACGTTTTGGGCCTGAGAAAGTTTCCCATGAGTTCATGGATAGACAACAAATCTAGCTTTCAGGATACAGTACAGAACAATTTAACACAATTTAAACAACACAATATTTAGAATATAACAGTAACTTTCATGGCATAAAAGCTATGATTAGTAATTTCATAATGATTGTCCTTTCGTTATTACAGTGCATATTTAATTCAGTGGAAATGACCACATATACAGTAAATTGGATATAATGCAACATAATATTAATTTAATGTTCTCAGTAATGATAATAGCATTGCTTAGCACTGTAGTTTACCTCTACTATGTGGAGCAGTATATGAAATATGACATTATGCTGCATTTTATGATGATTGCTTTATTGGTAGGGCTGGGTTTTGAACCTCAGTACTTTTTTGTTACCAACTGAAATATGTCGTTTGACGCTTGCTCAGATTCAGACTCTTCTTTAGAGCTGAACTGATTTGAATTGTCATTTTTCTAGCAAAAATGCCAAACATTGCCTCGTTCCAACTTCTCCAATGTGATTTCTTTTTGATGCTGCTGTCTTATGTGACAGCAAACTAACTCAATGGGTTTTGTCCCGTTGTTTGGGCGAATCAAACATTTAAAAGCCATTTCCTGATATTTTATATAACAAATGAAAATGAAAAGCAAAACAGCTGATGAATTGAAAATGGTAATAATTGTTAGTTGAAGCATCGATTTTGATCCTTTTTGTTTTTACCTGTCTATCATGAGTCTGACAGTGTTATAGGAGTGCAACACTCTTTTAACAGCTTCACATCATCTGGTGTTGCAGGGAACATTTTGAGCCTGAGAAAGTTTCTGATGAGTTCAACACAGATCTAGCTTTCATCAGATTAAGTACAAATGCGGTGATAAAAGAACATTTTAAGACTGTTTAAATATTCAGAATACAGCCATTGTTTTTATGGCACATACTTAGTCATTTTATGATGATTGTCCTTTCTTTATTAAAGCTCAGATTAAATTCAGTAGAAATGACCACACATACAGTAAACCGGATGTAATGTAACATAATATTCATTTAGTGTTCTCAATAATGATAATAACATTGCTTAGCACTGTAGTTTACCTCCAGTGTGTGGGTCAGTATGAAATACGGAACAGTGCTGCGTCTTAAGAGGACTGCTTTATTGACCTTGTATCAAATGCAGATGAGAGCAGGATGCTGAACTCCTTCGAGGAGCAGGGAGGGGAGGATTTGTATTAGTGATACTTGTCATGTCTGCTGTAAATCACGCTGCTTTTTTCAGGTTCCTAGGTTGTTGTTGTTTTGTCTCAGAATGCTGTGTGGCAGGGATGAATAGTGGTGATGTTACATTATCATGTGGCTGTCGCTTTCACTCCTGCTGACTGGTCTGTGACAGGCCCACACACACACACACACACGGATGTATTCACACACACACACACACACACACACACACAGGAGCTGGCCTGATTTATTAACTGCTGAAACCCTAGATGACGTGTGCCCACAGAATCAATAGAGAGCACAGCCACTGCCTGCCCCTCTCTGGGGTCATGTGATGTGCACAAGAGCTAGGCAAGGAAGGACACACACAAACACACGTATATATACACTACAGTTCTGCGGAGTGTATTGCATTACTGTATTGATGGGAAATGGATCCAGTCCAACGTTGGCTGTTAGCTGCCAGTCAGACTCAAGAAGGGTGAACTTTCATCATGGCTGTCAGGGACATCACTGCTGCCTTGTTTGACCGTAAATCTCCCTAATTGTGACAGAATACTTCAACATCATTAATTAAAAATGTTTTCATTTAAAAGCACTCGCAGGGCGCTAGGCTGGGTGCTCAGGGTAATCTGCCAATGTGCATAGCTGTGTATTCTTCCTGTGTGTGTGTGTGTGTGTGTGTGTGTGTGTGTGCCTATTTGAGTGCTTACATTCATGCACAAAGTGTATGTTTGTGTTGTGTGTGTGTGTGCACCTTGATTCTCCCAGTATGAGTGGGTGGCTTAATCGTCATGTTTATTTACACTCCTGTTGTCTGCAAACAGCAGGCAGTGTGGCGATGGGCATGAGCCAGCTCTTAAGGAAGTAAAACAGCAGAAATTAATTTAGTCAATAACCAAAACAAAGGCGTATTCTTAGAATTCCATTCATTATTCAGGAAACGGCTTGAGAATTGTTTATGATACGTATTCATTTTTTATGCCTTGCCTTTTTGGGTTTAGTGGCCCACATCTCAGGGAAGGAATTATACAAGAGCATGCACAAAGGGGAGGAGAGAAGAAAAGAGGAGGAAGGAGGGAGGGAGGGAGGAAGCGACAGAGAGGGGAATTGTGTCCTCTCATTGTTCAATTAAGTCTGTCGGTAATGATCAAGATTAGATGATGGCCATCTTCCTTTTATAGATACTAATCTGTGACTGTCCATGGAATGAGGGAATCGCAGAGCAGTATGGACTCCATGCCTTTGTTGCTACAATAGACTATAAAGTGTATATGAAAGGTCTCTGGTGTTACAATACAAGTGTTGGGAGCATGTGATGTATTGTAATAGAGGGCACTTCCCTCTGTCAGGTAATTATGTCAATGTATAGTCCATGGTTGCAGAGTTCACAATCGATTTCATTGCTATTACTGAACAGAAATAAATAAAGCTGATGGCTGTGGTTAGGGTAATTATGCTACAGCACAGTGAATTGTTTGATTTTCCTTATTAATTGTATTTATTTAATCCATTTCATGCTTTCAGTTGTGCACTCGGGGACTTGGAGGGAATGAATAAATCACTCTTAGGCTCATTAGATTCCCCCTCTGGTTGGGATGTGCCACTATTTTGTCAGAATTAAATTGGTGAGTGTTATAATTTCCCGCTGGTGTGATTCACATGAAAAATATCCATATATTCATCTACCAGGACATGTGCACATGCGCCTTCCCCCCCACACACACACACATACACACGCATGCGGCTGCTCCCCATCTGAACTCCTGACCTTTTCCAGCCGTCTGATAGCCATTGACATTTGCCTCTTGAGCTGAGCTTGCTCACGTGTTGGAGCTGATGGGAATGGATGATGTTATTGCTGGAGGAGAAAAAGAGAGGGAAGGAAACAAGAAGAGTGGGTGGGGGTTTGAAAAGAGGAGGACCACGATAGACAAGCTCCCCATGCGGCCCCGGGAATCCATCTGGACCCCCTGCTTACCAGAAAGGTCACAGGTCGACTCAACCTTACATCCTCATTACAAAAGAGTCGTTGCGACCAGAGACTGTGAGCTACAATATGGCTTTACTGCTCTGTCACACTAGCCGTCATTTACCCTCACTGTCTACAGTCATCATGGAAGAGACATCCAGGATGTTGTATTAGATCGTACCCCTGAAACATTTTGATAGATGCGTAGATTAAAGTGTGTATGACAAATGTTGTGGCAGCGTGAGCTTTGTCTTTGTCCTTGAAGAGAGTGGATGGAATGGAGGGCTGCACCTGGTCGGCTGTTTTCAGCACCACGGAGGAAAGCAGGCCGCTCTGCCGCTTTACCGAGGGAGCCTTCTGGTGGCAGAAAGAGGCAGGGCAGTACAAGTGATCATTAAATAAAAAACAAAGTTACACTCTGGAATATAGTTAAAATAGCATTATTCAGAGAGTCAGCATAGTTTTCGTGCGAGTTCTCAGAATATCTGGATGTGTGCAAGACTGTATATTGTGTGTGTATATTGTTTGTGCATGTCTGTCTCAGCAGGCCTGTCTTTGTTGTGTTTACACTTCACTCTCCACACCATGGGAGCTGAGTGTCAGTTGAGAGCTGAGCACCTGTAGGTGTGTGAATATGTGCACGTTCAAACCCCTAAAACAAGTGTGTAAACAGACCTCAGTGTCAGTTGTTAAAGCATCCTCTGTCCAGCTAAATTAGGATAATAACACTATGAATACCACACTGGTGTTCCAGGTGTGCTGTTAGGATGGTAATTTAGTAGTTAGTTGGATGATATGGAGGAAAACAATTCAAAAACGTATGTCTTTTACATTTTACCTTTACTATACATATTTTTTAGTCATATTTTCAATTTGCGTATCTTCATCTAAACTTGGAACTATTTCGTTTAGCTCAAATTCTGTGATGTTAATCAGGCCAGGTGTCTTTATTAATATGCTGTGTGTAACTTGTGTTATTAGTTTGTTTTTCTGTTTAGATAGCATCTGACAAGATAATAAAGCTATCAGCCAGAAACTAAACATAGTCTGAGCATAAGGAGAGCAATGAAAGATGAACTCTGGTGGAAGGCTGTGTTAATTTTTTTTACATGAAATGATAGCCAGAATCAATAAAATCATGGTTTTATGGTCCTGCCGAGCTGCCAGCCTCTGTGAGGCTGCAGGTTTTTATGGCACAGACCTGAACTATTAAAACGATGGCCATATTTCAGGGATTTCACTTGGTAGGCTGCAGGGAGGAATAGTTAAGACTCTTGCTCAGTAAAATTCCTGCTATTCAGTCATTTTGAACATTCATGTAAACGGGACTGTTTATTATCATTGTTTTCACGTCATCTTCTCCTGTCCTCCACAGTGCTCAGTATCCGTGGCGCCCAGGAGGAGGAGCCTCCAGATCCCCAGCTGATGCGACTGGACAACATGCTACTGGCGGAGGGCGTGGCTGGGCCGGAGAAAGGCGGCGGGTCGGCAGCTGCAGCAGCTGCAGCAGCAGCCACTGGCGGCGTCGGTGCCGACAACTCAGCGGAACACTCCGACTACCGGGCCAAGCTGACTCAGATCCGACAAATTTATCACACGGAGCTGGAGAAGTATGAACAGGTGGGGAAGAGGAATATTGTGTTTTACCACCAGCTCTCCTTCTTTTCTCAGCTATTATTACTCTCATTTATTTAGTTCAGTTCCTCTTCTTGCAACAGATATTCATATTGTCATATCATTTAATACCCCATATGCCACACATTGATGTGGATGTTAGACTTTGCTCTCCCTCTAAGCCTTAATTCATCCCCCCATAACAGGAAAATCTGCCCTGTTAATGTGTCCATGAACCAGGCTGTTTAAAACCCTTTTTTGTTAATTTTATGTTCCCTTCACAGTCCATACTTGGGGAAATCCCCTGTTGTACCTCAGTGTTTTGACGTTTTGAGCAAGTTTCTATGTCATTATTTCATGACAGAAAGTTCATATCAATGTCAATGTCTCTCCTCTTCCAAATACCTCCCACTACTCAGGTGACGACTATAGAAACTACTGACAAAGTTGGACATCATCTTGACTGATGGTGGTGGATATGGATAGAGGCAAAACTTTAAAAAATGTCAGTGATTTTAACCTTTATAAATTATTCCACTGTTGACGATGACATGCACAAAATATGTGGCTTGACTCATAAATTGCAACAACGTTTACTGTCGTCATCGCGGGTACAAAATATGTAGCGGTGATACATTACACGCACCCCACAGTCCTGCAATGAGATTCACACCAATGTTCAATAGCTGACCTTTGACTTCCGACTGCCTGCAGAGAGGAGCAAGCTGAAGGAGACTTTTCTCTTTCAGGATAACAAACATGAAACGAATAAATACAAGAAAGATAATAAGTGGGACATGATCTTTATCATTTCTATGTGGAGTTTACATGTCCCTAAAGTTCCTGTGTGAAACCAAACATGCAAATGTGGAGGATTAAAGACTCTACATTACCCGTTAACAATGTGAGAGTGAACACTGTGTTTTAGCACCATAACTTCTTGCCCTTTGTCCAATGCATGCTGAAAAAAGCTCTATCTGTGAACCTAAATAGGAATGTGTTGCTATAAATGATGGATGAGATCTTTTTTTCAGAGAATTTCTAACTAAGCTCTTGAAATCAGCTCTCACAGGCCAACTCATAACAAGCCAAGCTTTCAGAGATGTTATCTTCAGCAGGCAAGCAGCCATTATATCAGTCACACACCAGCTCTTTTTCCAAAAGACTGTAACGTCTTGTCATTCCCTCGGAAGTCAAAGCATTCTTGGTTTGTCATCTTCTCCGAGGAAAGCTAGTCATTGCTAACTGTCACAGTCAATACACACCTGAGCATTTTTGTGTCACCACGCTACGTACACCTCGCGCGCGTATGAGTGAGTAGTGTCTGGCGTGTGTGCGCAAGCAGAACGGCTGCTTGGTGCATCACTTTGACTGACGTAACCCTGGTGTTGACAAGCAACAGACACCTTGACTCTGAATGCAGTCATATCCAGTGACTGATTCAGACACAGAGAGAGAACGAGGTAGACTGAAAGATGGAGTGAAAAGAGAGAGAGACAGTTTAAACCTCTTGAACGTTAACGGGAATGAAAGCCTGCTGTCATTTTAGATTTCTCTTCACTTGTCACATTTTCTCTTCCATTGAAGAGAAGTGTTTTTAATATTCAGAGCACCGCGAGTCTCGCTGACTCTACTGTATGACTCCACCTCCACATTTTCTGGCGTGAAACATCGCACTATCTGCTGCTTTAATTTAGACTATTCTTATTACCTCTAACGCTGCTGCTGTTGTACTGTCGCCGCTGCTTCTGCGAAGCCAAGGCCTACCAGTGAAGGTGCAGCCTCTACACGATCCAATCTCATCCTTTTTGTTCTGTCTGAAGCCGCCCAGCCTCCATGATAGTTATTCTTTTTATGAATCCTGTCTGTCTGTGTATCCAGGCGTGCAATGAGTTCACCACCCATGTGATGAACCTGCTGAGGGAGCAGTCTCGAACACGACCCATCTCGCCCAAAGAGATCGAGCGCATGGTCGGCATCATCCACCGCAAGTTCAGCTCCATCCAGATGCAGCTGAAACAGAGCACCTGCGAGGCCGTCATGATCCTGCGCTCACGCTTTCTCGACGCCAGGTCTGTGTGTGTTCATGTGGGCAACAGAATCTAACAAAACTATCCTTTAGTTTTAATATATTGTGCTCTAAAGTGCTATTTATTTTGAAAAACGAAATAGTTTGTTGTTTTTGAATGCATTTTAACAGCTTTTAAATGGGTCAGCACTGTTCAGATAAACTTAACTATCCAGGTCAAATTATTATTTATTATCATATTTGCTTACCAAGTATTTTTTACACATTTCTATTCTATCTGTCTTCTTTCTGCTGTCTGTCCAGGCGGAAGAGGAGGAACTTCAACAAACAGGCGACAGAGATCCTAAACGAGTACTTTTACTCCCATCTCAGCAACCCCTATCCTAGCGAGGAGGCTAAAGAAGAGCTGGCCAAGAAATGCAGCATCACAGTGTCACAGGTAACCAGTATAAACAAAGCTCTCTAGAGGTTTTGGTTTTATTGGAGTTTAAATTAGTGAAACCCAAATCTGGATTAACTCACCGCTAGCTGAGTTTACAACAGATGCAATCTTGACATTATTTTGGGTTACAGTTACCTTTACGCCAGATACAAACATGTAGAGCACAGTAAGAATATTACAGTGACACTCACTTAATCATTGTCATTTGCAGTGCAGATACAGGAATATTGTAGAGCAGGTCTATGAAGCCACAAAAGCTATTGCTAAAAGGCGGTGTGAAAACTGGTGCAGGAAGCGTAATCCAGGCGTACCTATTAAGTATTAATATCCAAGTATTATCTGACTTTCATTGGTTTGTTTGCATGGCTATCAGCTGACATTTGTCATAACTCGACTGCCGTATCTTGTCGTTGTTATTTTGACAGGTATCGAACTGGTTTGGAAACAAGAGAATCCGATACAAGAAAAACATTGGCAAGTTCCAAGAAGAGGCCAACATGTACGCAGCGAGGACCGCAGTCAGCGCAACCAGTGTGTCTGCTCACGGCAGCCAGGCGAACTCCCCGTCAACCCCCAATTCAGCAGGTGAACCTAGTCACAAACTGATTTCAGACCAGTGCATTATATTAAAAAAGGATTAGAAAATAGAATTTTTATACAAGAGCAGAAAGAGTACAATAATGTTCTCATACCTAAGCCCCAACTCAAGAATTCAGTCTCTGGTGCTGTTTCTTTTAGTCTGACATCAGGCCCCCCTTCTCCTCAACTAACCCAGTAATACGATGTGGCTTTCTTCTTTCTTGTTCCGTTTTTTTCTCTTTCTCTTCTGCCTTTGCTGTCTGTGTCTCTCGCTCATTTTCTCTTTCCCTGTCTCTGTTATTGACCTCTTGCTCTTGTGGACGTTAATTTTTCCTGCCTCTTGTCCGGTTGACCTTGTGCATGCCATTAAGCTGCTCAGAGGGCAAGCGGAGTCTTTTGTCATATAGAGACTTCGCAACTATATTGAATTAGCACCCGGTGTTGAAATCAAGTTACACGATAGTCTCTTTACATCTGGGGAGCTGGGGTCCATTAAAGGACGAAGACGATTCTTTGGGTCTTCCTGCAGATCAATTATTACTTCCTTAATGAAACAATAGCAGCACGGACATTTAACTCCAATATAATGCATAATTCTTGTTTAAACTGGACTTAAACAGTTTTATGATGATTATCTGTCTCGTGCTTGTTGTTGGTTGATTTTTCCTTTTAAATGATACTTCGTTGATATTTTAATGTGCGCATACTGCATCTGTAGTGTGCAGGTTGGTAGAAAAAGCTTTTTTCATGATGCCAGCTGCCCTCCCAAACTAACCCACTTAATGCACTTTTGCTTATGCATGATCATTTTAACTCCTTTTTCTGTTCTTCTTCTTCTTCCCTGTCCACTTTTTTCTCTCTCTCTCTCTCTCTCTTTCTCTCTCTTTCTCTCTCTCTCTCTCTCCTCTCTTATCTTTGTCCTACCCTCTTGCTCTCTTCTCTGCCTCTGTGTATTCTCAGGTTCTGCTGGCTCTTTTAACATGTCAAACTCCGGAGACTTGTTCATGAGTGTGCAGTCCCTCAATGGGGACTCGTACCAAGGGGGGCAGGTTGGGGCCAACATACAATCCCAGGTATGCTCCTCTCCAAGCTTCAGTGTCCTACATGACCGAAAAGCTGACAAACTCTCGAGCCCACATGTAAAATTGTTCAACCACCGTCGAGTCTGGGAGTTCATGTGCCGACAACAACTTGACCTACACTGTGAAACAGAGGTTATACTCGGCCTGAAGCTTTACATTAACGTAGAAGCCATTGTCAGCCCACAGTAAAGTAGACGACTGCAGACAGTTTTGGAAACGGTGCAACACTCATCAGTGCTCCTGACAAGAGTTCACATAGCCACTGGTGCACTGTAGCTCCCTGACCTTGCCCCAGTGGACAGTGATGACCAGCACAGTGTTTCTGAGTGTTACAACTCTCACCATAGATTAAGGAATCACCACCCGTGGTGATTTTCTCATTTGGTTTCAGTGCTTTTGGCATCCCTCCATCTCCCCCTTTTCTATTCAAATCAGCTCTCCAAAGGCTTTAGGTCGCTCATGAATGTGCAAAAGGGACGACCCTTGCAGGAGGTAAAGAGGTCTTCATGGTTGAGTTTAATTAGTCAAACTCGTGTTCTTTTAAAATGGTTGTTTTTCTGAATGGCCTCGCTCTCAGGGTTGTACGGTTAAAGGAAAGCAACAAAAATAAAGAGAAAGTACAACTTTGACTAAATTGGCCTCCTGAGTAGAGTGTTCTTATTTGCTGTGAAATCCATATGGCAGGTGTGTTTTCATGCATAACCTGGCAGGCTGCTCTGCCAAAAGCTACAAAGCAGCTTCTGTGACAAACATGGAAATGTCGGCGGTATTCCAATAAAAAACTTTAGTAACCTTATTTTTATTGGCAACCACATTGGTTAAACGTGTTTCGATGTGAAGATTCATCAGAGCATTTGCTTTAGTTTGGTGTGGTAATAAACAAATCTCTATGTCTGAGAAGAAGGAAGAATGACTTGCAAAGTATTATTTTAATGTCTTATTTAACCACAACTGCAAATACATTCATAATTAGTTAATTCTTGTTGTTTTCCTTGTGTTTTTGTCCTTTTGCAACATTTGTTGTCAAGCTTGTAATAGCAGCCCAAATCATTCTGATTCGTTGTTTGTAACCTTTTCCTGTTTATGGTACCCTTTTACTATCAGACTGACCTTTCTTTGTGCATGGCTGTCTTTGTTATCCAGAGCTTTTGTCTGACCAGGCCTTTTGTCTGTGTGTCCCCGCTGTTCCAGGTGGATACCCTTCGCCATGTTATCAGCCAGACCGGAGGATACAGTGACAGCCTCGCAGCCAGCCAGATGTACAGTCCACAGGGCATCAACGTAAGACCTGTAAACAATCTCCTTCTGTCCTTCTCAACGTTTCATTTGCTGTCTTACTGCGCAATTTACCCCAGTTGCAGGTTGTGCACAATATTGTGTAATTCTGTGTGCACGCCGGGATGCCACTTAGCCGAGTTTGCCGGGGTTGGGCTGTTGTCCAGCCAGTTGCCCCCCCTGCTCCAGCCGTGCCCTAGGTGGCAGGCAATGAGGCAGCTACCAGGCTGAGTAGCTGGACACGCTCCTAGTCTGTCGGAGGATATTAGCGTTAGCGAGACACCTGCAGTCGACAGGAACAAGGACACAGGTGTCATCCTCCCTCCCAACGATGCTCGCACATTGGCACGATAGGACAAGTCATACCTCCCGTACCCTTTTAAGACTGGCTTCACAAAAAAAAGTTCCCAGTTGCTAATTCTTAAAATAACTCTTTAACTAGCCTGTCAAAGACCGGGCCAGTTTTTTAGGTCCCCTTGCTGGGCTAGGCAGGGCGGGACGGGACACGCAACACTGGAGGCAGTGCGTTAGCATGTAGATCCATAGCGACAGGCTGCACGGGGCTAAACAGAATCAATACGACAGTCACAGGGACAGAAAGAGTGGGGCTCTGGGCTAACAGTCCAAGCACATTGGTCAGATCATTCATCCACAGGAACAACGGCACTGACAGCCAAGCCTGCAACACCCCTCGTGCTAAAATAAGAACACGGATGCATCAAGCCAGTTACAACGTACAACAGGCTCGACTGGAAATAGGTGTTCGATACACAATGCTGGTGACTAATGGGAGCCAACAAAATTTTTTTATGAAATTGTGCAAAACCAAAACTGACCTCCAAGCTAAGTGTTCGTAGGAATTTAGGAATTTAAACCAAATTGAATTTTTGACATTGGGAATCTCTGGACCCAGTTTGTGCCTCTCTTGTATTACCATAACATTGGACTCACAAAGCTAAGCATCAGATTTTCCGAAAAACAGAATCCTGGTGATCTTTAAAAAAGCCAGGAGGTTGTTTAACAAAACGTACCTTATCCTTTTTTAAAAAAAGATGGCAGCCAGAAAATAAAATCACATATCTTCTTGCTCATTTTGAAAGTAGTTATTATCAGTTATGTTGGTGTATATTGATTTTTCTTTCCAGTAATTTATATTTATATATAAAATCCAATGTTTGATATTTGCTTGTGCTTTACAAAAATATTAAGGACATGTAATTTCCAGCTACCTGGATTAGGGAATACAATAGTATTTTCTCCACCAGATGGTCAGAAGACTCTTTGAGGATTCTGGAAATACATTCAGAGCAGCCGTATGTGTTGTTAAACAACCTTCTGGGTTTTTCAAAGTGGTATTTCTTTTTTAGGGAAGCAGACGTGACTTGAATGTAACGATAATACATGAAAGAGTGGTCACACTGGGGCAAATATATGAATGTGTAATGTTTCAATAATAAATTGTCTGAATTTATATAATTAAACTAACGATCACTACAACAACCAGCGGCATATAACCAGAAACTGAAGCACTCTATGAGCACAAAGAATAAAAAACAGTTTTTATGCATTTTGGTGATGATGATGATAATAATGATGATGATGATGATGATCTCTTATAGTTCTTTTATAATAAAAACACAGAAAAATGACAGTGTTTCAGTAAAGCTTGTGAATGAAGTTGCTTGTATTTATTTAGCCCAGATAATATTTTCTCCTTTCTAAGATCCACTGACTGAACTGTCGTGGTTCACCTCTCCTTCTTTATCCTTGAACAGCAATTACACCCCTCAAATTGCTAGTGGGTGTTGCCTCTCTCAGAGGCTGGAAATGTTGTTTTTTTTCCTATCTTTTTTTTCTCCCTCTTGCTTCTGAATAAGATGACAGACAGTCTTTACGCGAAATAACAGGGTTTGGAAATAAGAGGCTGCCAAAGCACATTCCCAACTCTCACTAAAAGCGTGGAAATTGCAATTAATGTCCTTAATGGTCCTTAGTCAACCTTTTATCATGATTTGAGATGGCCTCCATTTTAAAGAGCTATTTTATTATTGTGATAATTTATTCTTTTATCAACCATCTCAGGCATATATTCTGAGATACATGAAAGGTCTGCGTATTCTGTGCTTCATCTCTTCTGTTTATCTCACATTATGTCGGGAAGGAAAACTGGGGGAAGTGGCGCAATGATATTTTTAATGAAGAGTCTCTTAAAAACAGTGTTTGTCAGTTTTTAGACTATAAAGTACCAGTTGGACAGTAGCTTTCATATTTGCATTTGAATTAAGGATTTATTAAGTAGTTTTTTTTACTTTTGTCTGAAACTGAAGCTGTTTTTTATATTCGGAATAATTTTTTAAAAAGCAATACATGTAGCAACGCACGACTGAAGTGATGCAGTATATCTTGTTTCATTAATGGTAATGAAAGGAGAAGGCCGGTAATATCCTATATGTATGTTAGTGTAAACAAATAATGTATTAATCCGTCTCTCAGTACTTTACGACTTTCCTTTCCCATCCGTCGCACTCATTCCCAAGTCCAACTGTTCCTGCTGAAGATGTAAATAAATATATTCTGTAGTTCAGCTGGGCTCTAGTTGATAGCAAAAATTACTCAAACAGGAGTAAATAGTGCATTTGTTGGGGACTATTTTCACACGTGGATTAATACACATTTGGTGCTCCTGTGAGTATTCCCTGTATCTGGGATTGACTCAAAATGAACTACAGTGCTCATGTTCATTGTAATGAAGGGACATGTGTGGCTCACTGATGTGTTTTTAATCATTTTTGGACAATGGAGCTCTACGGCACAGAGGGGTAAAATATGTCAGGCTTTGTCTACACAGGCGATACTTGTTACTGTAGGATCAATTCAGCGTTTGTTTTGGTCTTTTCAAGGGATTTGCCCACCAGTAAAAAAATATATAGAATAGTGCCAACCGTAATCCTTAGAGATACGTCTACACCATTATTGTATCATACAGTATAATGTGTCCCCATGCAGCTAAGTATTTCTTGTCTTATCTACACAGACAAATGGTGGCTGGCAAGATGCTCCAACTCCTTCGTCAGTGACATCGCCCACAGAAGGACCTGGGAGCGTTCATTCGGATACTTCCAACTGAATATATCCATCTCTACCCCTCATCGACAAAAGAAACATGGACTGACCTTGCTATTCACAGTGTTAAACAAAGGAATTCTCTGCCCCACAGTTTGAAGAGGTAGTGTGAAATCCTAACCAGAAAAAAATTAATAATATTTCCTCTGCTTATAACGTTGGACATTTGGGATACGAGCGAAAAGTTTCACAATAAAAATCCAAACAATACAGCAATCAATGGAGACATTTGTACAGATTTCACATTATATTCAGAGGGCTGGGGTTACTTATTCACTCATAATGTTTTCACCCATAATGATGAAACGATATGATAAAAGTTAAGAAATCAAATCATTGGTTTGTACTGAAAACACTTCATTCTACCTCTCAGCCACTAAAAAAAGTAGAAAAAATATGTCAGTGACCATTATTTGTTTTGTAAAACTGAAACGTTTGTCTTTGCAAGCAAGAGGCACATCTTCTTACTTACATTTTGTTGTCTCTCACCTATTCTATGGTACGCCATTTAGACTTAAATATTGCTCAGTTGTTTACAATGTGTGCTTGATTAAAAAAAAGTATGTTCATCTTCCCCTGCTGTCTCCGACGAGTCAAAACAGAGTTCTGCCAGGAGATTTTACCTCTAAGGTAACCCTGTGAAGTATGTTATCTGTAAAACAATAAATAAATACTTGTCATCAAATTGGACAAGCTTCACATCATTCATTAAGATGGAGATGGAGATATCAACTTAAAAACTAATTATTTTTCACACTGTTGGTTTTGGTTCTGCAGCATATTGGTAGAGTGACAGTCACAGAATTGCTGGATTCATTGATGCAATGAGAAAAACTGAAATTTAGAATTTTTCCGTTTATCTGTGCTGGACAAGGAGAAAACTTTTTTTTTTAATTTACTTGAATTCTTCATGATATTTCTATTGTTTTTTACCACCACCGCTACAGAAGAAAAGTTTTTGACGATGCCAAAATGCTGATGTAACCAAAACAAAACTGTTAAGAAAGGCGTGTCACCATGAAGTCAGTTATAATATATTCTTTCATCAAATATATACAGCATTATGTCTTTTTTCTACAAATTTATACCACCATCTTCTGTCATTTAGCGCTGGTGCTACAATCGAGTGAACAATACTGTCGTATTGAAAGAAATACAGGAAGAAATATGACTTTCTACAGAAAGTTTGTCAAGAACATCCGTAACTGAGTTTGTTTTTCAAATGAACCACAATCCACTTAAACAGGGAAGTCATTATGTTAATAGAGTTTTACATGCTTACACAGTGGATCCTTGCTCCTGAATCTACAGCACAGGTCCAGAAATGCTTCAGCATGGAGCCACTGATCACCCCCATGAAAGAAGCATCTGGATGTACCCGATCTGCTGCTCAGCTCTAACGAGGACACTGTGATGTAAAGATAATGTTACCATCCACAGTTTGATGAATTGTGTCCTCCTCTGGGCGTTTCTTTACATATAAATCACTCAAGTCAGTATATTATTCTGCTGGTACTGCTTTAGTAACCCTAGAATTGACACCAAAACAAATGTAGACATTTGAGTTCATGCTTGTCTCAGTACTATCAAACTGATTTTTTTTCAGTATCAAACATTTATGAATATTGTAAATGTTAACCATTAAGCACTAAAGAAGGGACAAGTCATTATGTCAAATAATGTGTTTTCTGAGCGGTCTAACCTTGTTTATAGACACTTTTTATGTTGTGGGCCTATTTGTTCTTTGTGTTTTTTTGTTTTTTTTTATGGTATGCTTAATGTAGGCTATTACTTTTTTGCTTTCCTACTCTCGTGAATTAGCTCATGAACTTTCAACATGTGTTTATGTGCACCATTGTGCTTGACTTGCTTTGTTGGAAAGGGTTTTCAACACATTAAAAAATGATATGTAATACAGCGAGATCACACATCAGCCTTTTTTTTATTTATTGTGGAGTTTACGAGAAAGCGTCTTCATTTTGCTGGGCGTCAGTGGCTCGATGGCGATCGTGGTCACAGCAGTGATAACTGAAAGTCGACCAAGGTTAGTGACCGCCAGTAGACATCAACCCTTTTATGGCCCTGCGTGTGTCCCTGCCTTCCATTATGGCTCCTATCCAACATATTAGTGTACTCACACACCACTGTGACCTCACAACAACACATACGCTGTACCAAAATCAAGTTTATATAACAGTGGAGGGACATCAGTAACTCTGACAGAACAAAAGACAGAAAGAAAGTCACTTAAAGACAGTGTTTGTCAGGTTTTGACAGTTAGAGCAGCAGTTAGACAGATATCACTGTTTTAAAGAAGCTTTCATGTTTGCATTTGACTTCAGGATTTATGTTGGCTTTTTTTTATTTTTAGGAGCAAAGAAACCTATTCTGAAAATTGAAGAATTTTCTACAGTTTGAATATTTTTATAAAGCAATACACACAGCAACGCATGACCACAGTGATGCAGTATATTACAAATTTTAATTAGGATTAGGAAAGCAGGATAAGACTGGTGAAACAAATAATGGAATAATGTGTGTATGTCTAATACTTCCTGACTTTTTTAGCCTGTCTTTGGCACCCGAAGCTCATTCATTCCTACTGAATATGTAAATCTATAAAAACTGGTCACAAATATGTAAATACGCTTTTTCCCCCACTTTTTTTTTATAACTCACCCGCTGGTCACTGTAGTTTCATCACTCAAACAAACCTAAATATTGTATTTTTTGGGCACTATTTTCAGCTGTGGATTAATACTCATTTGGTGCTCTTCTTGTGAATATTTACAGCAGCAGGACGGTGTACGCAGGATTGATTTAAAATAAGCCACAGAGCCCATGTTCAACACTGATGATCACTGACGTGTGACTACTTTTTTTGGACAATGGCCGTCCATCACACATGGAGTATTCAAATAATCTATATCAAAATATTTAGACAAATAAATAAATATCCAGTATATCGTATTTAGGTCATCTTACACTCTTGTTTTTGTCATCAGACATATCAAAATCTGATAGTAAAGGAGAGGAGTGGTCACGCCCTTGTGAGAGTCTCCCTTCAAATACTACAAACAACACCGCTGATGCTATCTGGCTGGACAGTTGCATGTCTCACAGAATTACTTTCATAGCAGCTGAATATTCATAATTGGCCAAACAACAGGGGCGAGGGTATAAGGGAGCAGTTGGCTGTAGAGTCTGCGGACGGTCACAGGCCTTGACTGCTGAGCGAGTGTGAAATGCCAAAGCCAGACTGCTCCCCTGCGCCTGGAGGGCAGCGAGGGAGCCGGCCTGCTCTCACTAAACAGAGAGAGCATCAAAAACAATCTGACAAGACTTCATCCCAAACCCCCCCCCCCAAAACCCATCTTATGGCTTGTGCAGCATCGCTCACTGCTGGACGCTCATGATTACAACAAAACATCAAAGCCTGCCGCATTATCATTCAAAGCAACAACATCTTGCGAAATAACTTGTGCACAGAATGATAACTGTTGTCTGACATTTCGGAGGGACTTTGTCATGCTGTGCCGTTTTTACACCTTCTCATTCCTCAGGAGTGGTGACACTGTGCGGGCTGATTGAAATCTAATGTTGCCGTTGACATCTGCCTCCCCAGCTGTCATTGTACCACTGTTTATAATTACAGCTGCCATAGAAGAGAATGGGTGGGTGGCCCAGACACCTTGTCTCCCCCTCTCAACGAGTCCAGCAGACTGCTCTAATGTGCAGTGACACAACAGCCCAGACCCCGCTGCTGCTGCTGCTGCTGGACTAACTGACCACACGAGACCCTGGGTGGTTCATCCAAAATGCATTCACTTACAAACTATCACACACACACAAATTATATTGTGCGTGGGAGGCTGGGTGTGGCATCTGGATCAGGTCTTTATTTTCTCTTGTTTGGTTCCCCCAGAAAAGATGAGACAGTGTTTGAGAATGTTCAAGATGGTGTATAAAGGAGAACTAACTTGAACTACAAACAAACAGTGTTTGATTTGAACAAACGTGGTGGACAGTGTGTGTCCCTCTCCACAAGGTGGCGGTGTTAACACATTTGTTCAAAAACACATCCTCCACATGATAAAGATTAAATGAAAGTGGAAGGTGAAAGTTGCCTGCCTGCCTGTGAGATTGTGACCAGTTTTATTGCCACTGGATTGAAATGATTCTGCTACTATTCGGCTTTTCACTTATTTTGCTTTTTCTGTTACTCTTGCATAACTCTACAATCATTCCTCATGTCCCAGAGCTGATGACATAGTCTTCTCTCTTTTTCTCTCCTTTAGTGTGTTTGTGTGTTTGTGATGCAGATAATTCTCATTCTCACATTTCCGTGTATGGTCCTGTCTTTCAAAAACAGTGATCGTTGTGAATAATGTCTTCATTTGAGGTACTTTGTTGAGTAGTAACCCCCTTGATCGGCACCGCTATAAAATGCTGCTTATACATGAATGCCTCATTAACAATACTCCAATAATACACACCGGAAATAGTAAAATACCTCTGAAAGGGGCCGTTCTTCATGAGGACACTTTTGACTGTTAATGCATTAATAATTATAGTCAAATACTGTAATAGACATCATTCTGCATTCTACTTTTGATACTTTAAATAGATTTTGATGCCAATAATGTTGTACTTTTATGGGTAAGTTACATTTTAAATGCAGGACTTACTTATAACAGAGTATGTCTACACTGTTGTACAAGTTCTGACACAACCTAGTCCACTGCTCCTTGTACAACTACACACTGACAACAGCAGCTCTGTGAGGAGGAACATGTGGGTGTGATGTCGCCCCTGGCGGCGGAGCAGCGGTATGACACAACACAGGGAGAGGGGGGGGGGGGGTGCAGGCTGTTTGGTGGTTACAGGGAACATTGATGCTCCTCCTCTCCGCTCACGGTGCCGTGTCCCCATCAAAGCTTGGACTACTTTCCTCCGTCGAGAGCCCTTTCTGTGTCGGCGCAAAACAACATGGCAGACGTCGCCGTCCAGTGCGGCGGAAGCAGCGGCAGGATCGTGGTAAATGAAACGAGAAAACACGGCGGGACGAGTGTTGCGTGGCGTCCGATAGCGCAGGGAAAAGTGTCCTCAGTCCCGGATGCGATCATCAGGCTCGGCCGCGGCGCGTTCACACAGCCTTTAAACCTTGTGCACGTCCTTCCTCTCGATGCCACACGTGTCTCTCGGGCTCAGTCGGTGCAACTTTTGCAATAAAGCCCTTGTTTGGTGTTTTAATGTAATGCGTTTATCTCTTCCCTCCCAGATTAACGATGACTGGCCGGGCTACAGTTTAGACCTCTTCAGCCATCCGGCTCACTACTCCGGAGATTTAGAAAGTGTCATGATTCCGCACGGCGTGATTATGGACAGGTACGGCAACCACACTAACTCCCACCCTGCTGCCTAACAAACACTGTTTGAGTCCTCCGAGGTTGCACCAGAGGTATACGTGGCTTTTGACAGGTCTGAGGGATTACGGGAAGATTTAAAGACTATAGTGTGGTATTAAACTGTTGGGATTTTTTCTTATCTTCTGTAAAACGATCACTGTGAAGCTCAATAACTCACAAACAGATCAGTATGAAGCATTCTGACAGCGCTTATGCCACACAACCCCCCCCCCCCCCGTATTTATTGTCATTTTGATTCAGTTGATAAAATGTTAATGTGCATCTGTATCTGCATCCAAATACACAGTGAGAAAGACAAACATGGAAGACATTTGTCAGAGTATTTTTCAGTCCAGAGCAGTTTAAGGCTTTGTGATTACGTGCATCAATGAAAATATCAATAGTGTTTACATATTTGCAAAGTCACATATAATCCAGTCGATCCAGTCCAATTTAGTGAACTGTATTCTACTGTTACGAATAACATGTGACAAAACTTTAAAAAATACATTTACATGTAAAACAAGAACAGGAATCATGCAACTAATGATTATTTTCACTATCGATTAATCTGCCACTGATTTTCTCCATTAAATGTTTTGTCAAAATATAGTGAAAATGCAGCCTTCAAATGTCTTGTTTCTGCGACCAACAGTTGAAAACCCAAATGTGGTCAGTTTATTACCACGTATGACAAAGACAAGCATCGACATCATTTATGAAGTCAGCAAATGTTTGCTTGAGAAATTACTAATGGTTATTTATAATTGAAATGGAAACGGTTATTTGATTATCAAAATAGTTGCCGATTCATTTTCTGTCAATCGACGAATCGTTGCAGGTCAACTCAGAATCATTCATAAGGCCTACATTAGTATGTAGAACTACAACACAAAGCATTCCTATTATAATAATGTTGTTGTTGTTACAGCTGTAGTAAAGTACCTGGTCTTGCATTAATAAGAAATTGTTTAAAAGTTCTTAGACCTGCACTCAAAACTGTTCAGTTGTTCTTTAGCCTGCGACCAAACTTCCACCAAATTTAAATGAAATTTGGAAATCTTTTAGTGAAAACATGGCGGCTGAACATGAATTACCCACAGCTGGGAGCTCAAGCCCTGGAAGACAAGACCACAACTTTTCTTTATTAGAGGGTCACTTTTCAAGTTGTTTACAGGACAGAACGTCTGGCTCGAAACATCATGGACGACCTGGGGGACCACGACATCGTGGTGCTGTGTGTGCTGAAAGGAGGCTACCAGTTCTGTGCCGACCTGGTGGACAGGATCACGGCTCTTAGCCACAACTCCGACCGCACCATCCCCATGAGGGTCCACTTCATCCGCCTGAAGAGCTACCTGGTGAGCTTCTGCTGCTCAGCCGCTGACAGTATGACTTAAAGTGGCATGTGTGAGAACGGAGGAGGCGCTCTTCATGCTTCAGATTATCTGTCATGATGAGTCCCATGACTTGGTCAGAAGACGTGTGAGTTATGTTTTATAAAACATCGTGACAGTGGTATCTTTGTGTAACTTTGCCTTGAATGTGCTGTTTTGATAAGGCCATCATGAAGCCCAGGCAAAGGAGAAAAATACCACAGCCTTTGAAATGAGTATGCATTTGATGTTATGTGACGGTGGTGCTACGCTATAAAATGCACTTTGACCATAAATTCATCATTTGTTTCAAGTTTGGAGAGGATCTTTATGAAAAATCCAATGGAAAGGCAAAATAATGTGCTTTTCTCTGCTAATCAATAATAATTAATTTAATTAATGTAATTTACCCTTTTTTTTTTTTACAGTGTAACACATTTAAACATTCAGAAACCTTGTTGCCTTTTCTGTATATTTATCTTCTCAGAATGACCAGTCGACAGAAGATCTTCACATAATCGGAGCGGAGGATTTGTCTTTTTTAGCTGGAAAGGTAATATTCCTCTTATCTACCCCACTCAAAACAACCCGAGTTTGTATAAAGAACAGCACAGAGTCCAGTGAAACATTATTATAAGCTCTATTACAAGTGGCATGGAGATGGTGGGTATTGATATGGCAGCCTCAAGAGGGCAGCCTTCCCTCTAATCTGCCATCTCCTTCTCCGTCCTGAGGAAATGGTTCAGCGCTTCCGTAAAGGAGATCAGAGATGGCAGTTTCTGACAAACCCAGCGGCGATCAGATACCAACTGTTGTAATGTACTTGTTTAAGGGCCTCTTCCACTTTATCTCAGTGGAAACGAAACGTAAAATCTGTGTAAATGGGAGGATATACTCGCTACCATAGCTAATCATAGATCAGGAGGGTGACAGCGGTCTAGTTGTTACATGCCCACTCTTCATCTGCTTGTCTTGTTATCGTGTAATCAAAATCGGTGCAACCACTGGGCAGGAGCATGTGTAGGTGTGTGTGTTTGTGCGCTGACTGTTAGGGGGGTGGAGACTATTTACTATAGCTCTTCCAACCTGATTCTCTCTCTGGGGATGGTCACGAGAGGAACTAAAGGGGTTGTGAGATGATTTCTTGGCTTTGAAATAATAAAAAATAACAACTCTGTTACACAAAATGATCTTTACTTTGAGATTTTTCTCTAATATTTCCTTTTTTTGTGAAACAGTGTACACTTAAAATGGGCTGTTTGAACACAAGGGCTGTAACTAATGATTATTTTCATTATCAATTAATCTGCCTATTCATTTTTATCCATGAATTGTATTATAAGTGTCCTATAAAATGTCCACCATAATATCCTGGAGACCCACAGAAAAGCAGCAAATGCTTACATTTAAGAAGCTGGATCCAGAGAATGTTTGACCTTTAATCTGACGATCGATCAAGTATCAAAATAGTTGGTTAGTTCATTCATTTCTAGATTTCTAATTTTACAAAAATACGATTTGTAGTTTTTGTCCAGGTGTTTCATCACAGGATGTAGGCATTAAGGAATTGTGTGTGTGTGGATGAATTACTCCACCACTGGTAAGTCAGTGAGAGTGTTCCTAGGTAATCTAAATAAGCTGATCTGAACACTCACAGTCACACACTAAGATGCCCTACAGCCAGGCGTGGCATGAATGCCTGAAACATGAATAGGATATGATGTAGCAGGCTTGAGTCACTGCCGGCTGCTTTGCTCACAGTATTTTAAGTATGCCTGTGAAATCCCTGAGCTACCCGTGATGTACAACTAAATTTAGTCGCCTGTTTGTGACGGAGTGCTGCGATGTTTTGCTGGAAGAAGTGAACAAATTGTGTTACAAGGAACATATTACGTAGTTCATGTTACACCTTCGCCTCCCTACAGTGGGTCTGTTAGACAGTAGCTTCCCCTTTCTGCGTGGACTTTAATATATAGCTCATTCCTTTTTATATTTCTCCAGGGTTTAGTGCACTCTAAATACAGCCGTATGAATAATGAGGCCTAAAGAAAGCATGACTGCATGCTTGGCTGAATCCTTTGTTTGAAAAGTTGAGTAAACTGCAAATAGTTACATGGCAGTTAAAGTTTTTTATCTTGACCTAGCTACGTTGAACTGAAGCTCAGACTGTGACTTAATATAAATAGTGCCCAGTTGTCTGCAGTTGATTAGACAAACATTCGCAGAATCTCAACTCTTTCAGTGTGACATGGATTGTAGGGACAAAGGTTTCCAATCTGGAGGAGGCTGACATTTTTCGGCTGCATTTGTTTCCTTGCGTAATTACTGACATCATAAAATGTAATAAAAGCCTTACTGATGTGGCACTTGCCTTTAATCAATGTTGATTGGTTATTGCTCGGCTAACAGCGCATGTTTCAACACTTCTTTTACTCAGAAGCTCATTTTTCATTATTTCTTTTACTTCAAGTGTACGATTTGTTGCCGTTCAGATCATCGGCCACATAGTTTCTCTTCCATTTGTCTGTGTGACTGTTATCTTGGAATGTGTGTGTGGCTGATCAGAAGTTACAGACGTTTGTTATCTGTTCCCAATCAAGAATAATTGTTTGCTTCCCTCCCTCTCTTCCCTCCCCAACTCGCTGCCAAAAGAACGTACTGATTGTGGAGGTGAGTCAACTGTGTTTTTGCTTCTCTGTTTTTCCTCTTCACCAAATGGGCCTATTGTTTTTCTCGCCGTGGTTGGTTATCTAGGCCAAGAGGAGCCATTTCAAGTTTTTTTTCCCTCTTCTACAGGACCTGAGTTCAACATGACGAAACCTTTTTTTAAATTAATTGGCTGACCTATATTTTGGAAATAAGAGAGCTGTTTTATCCCATCATGGTTATAAACTTTCCCTCGTTAGCACAATAACTGAGTTCTGTATTGGGAGTAGGTGCACTAGGGAAGAAATTACATTTACAGAACATAAATCAATATGGTCATTCAGCCACGTTTACTTACTGTAGACATTGCATTGTTAAACAATTTAAAACAACAGTTCGTCAGTGCTCAGACTTCTGTGAATATGCCATTGCAGTTCATTTATTATGGCTACTAGAGTCTTATATTTTCTTGTATTATTTTCAGTTTCTATTTAGTGTCACAAGTGTATTTTAAATGTCCTACCAAGGGTTGGTTGCTTTAAAACAAATGTAAAGCTGCTGCGATCATTATTTTTTAAATAACAATGGATGAAACAAATGGCCATGTACAGTATAATGTGAAGAGGTTGCCCATAGTGATGAACCCTAAGGATTATCACCAGACACAATTTCCCTCAGGTCTTTTTAAGTGTTTTCTTTCAGCTTTGGATTTACGACGCTCAAATGTACTGTTGTGAGTCAACCTCACCGCTCTCATCTGCATTATTGTATGCACGCTGCTGTTTTCAGCTAAACACCCAGTGTACGTTACCTGTGCAGCACCAAACAGCAGACAGACAACGTTAGCGACTCGCTGGTCGTGGCTAAACAGCTAAAAGAGAGTGACAGAGACACTATATGTTAAAGTTGCTAACATGTTACCAAAAGCAACTTTATAAGGTGATAATATGCCAGCGTTGTGTTTACAGCTCGTTACACTGCCTCCAAGTGGCCTGGTTTAACTAGATACTGTAATTGAATGCCTTTTTCATTTACATGAGCATTTTTTTTACTTTTGATGGAAGTATTAAAAATATCAACTTGTGGATGGGCAAGAACTACACATCACAATCATGTGATATTTAAGCCCTTTTTCCAATAAGCTTTCCAGCTAAAAATATACTGACACTGTATTTCAGGGAGTTATAGGGTAGAGTGTATTTATAATGAAATGGTAACAATCATGATGACTAACTGGCTCTTGAATGCTGACCATATTCAATTCAATTCAATTCAATTCAATTTTATTTATATAGCGCCATATCATAACAAAGTTATCTCAGGGCACTCAATCACATGGAGCCGGTCGAGACCAACTTCCACACACACAAA